>WAAB01025504.1:0-11680 GCA_013389865.1 Piaya cayana
CAAATATTTTTAAGCATTTATTAGAACCCATGTCATATTCTGCAATTAGCTTACCATTACTTGCAGCTGCCCTTTCCAGTGGAAAGATCAGAAGATGGGAATTTATAATCAGGGAACTTCAACACAGCTGTCAAAAAAGACTTGGGATTAGTACAAGTAGTCTCAAGAGACAACTTGAAAGGCAGATTTGAACTGTGAACTTCTGTGTCAGAATTTTGATTGCCAAGGACCCTTCTAGGTCACACAACAAGGATAATGAGTGCTACAGACTTAAATGCTTTCGGACAAAAGTTTATTATAACCACACAGAGAAATAGCCCAAATATGTCACAGTAGATTCATGGTTATTACTGAAACAATGCATTAATGTTGGCAGTCACTTGAAATATGGTATGTATATAATAGTTTCGTTTAGTATCACTTAAAGGTCTCTACTGCAAAGAGGCATGACCTGTCATTGATGTATGCTGCTATAACAAAATATGAGAATTATCCCTTTCCTTTGACAAATTTCAGATCACTCATCTAGTGTAAAAAGCATGAGGAATGTAGGATAAGTTAAAAAGAACAAATTCTCTTGTGCATTTGTGAGTGGTTCTTATTCTAGAAATTCAAGTGTTTGTCTCCAAAATAAGGAACATCAGAAGATTAGGTGTAGTTTTTGTTTTAATTTAAACAAGCAATCCTTTACTCATAATTAAAAAAGAATGTAGCTTTAAAGCTTCTTTTTTTCTTTACCTTTTTTGTTTTGTTTTGTTTAATGAAGACCAAAAATATTTCATTGAAATAACATTCTTAGATGTGTATGTAGTTTATTCTGAGATTTCAAATTTGAAGGTGAAGTGTACCAAAAATAAATATATAATAAGAAAGCATTTGTATCTACCATAGAACTGAAAAAAACCTAAAAAAAAAATTGCTTTTCTGAAGGAAAGCCGAAGTTATCTTCTCTAGTCTCTGTCTGTTACATACGGAAAGAATCAATATATATGTTACTGTTGAGCTATCACAACATGGTTTTTAAACTGACTGGCATGTCAGGCCGTGGTGGTTGGGAAGACAGTGAATGTCACCAGTTTTCAGTGGGAATATAGAAAACAAGATTAGTGCCTCCATGAATTGCAGTAAATAACTTTGTTATTGTAGCTGATATTGGGAATTTGTATCTCACCATAAACTGTGGTAGTATCTGAAGTGGCATCAATGATTTCAAGATCTCTAGTGCTGCAATTTTTAAATCACCACAGAAATGAAATAAAAAAGGATTGTGGGAACTGTTGAAAAAAAACAAACAACACTACCACTTTTTCTTTACATTTAAAAGAGCAAGCACGGTTGATCTGATGATGAAATCTATGAAGTTTAAGTTTTTATTTCTAAAGTGTATTCAGAAATGAAGCCCTGTTGAGGGAACGGTATTGACTGTGTAATTCAGGATGCAACAAAACATTGAAAGAAGAGTTTAATAAGGTGGAACTGATTGGCTTGGACGTTTGTATACCTCTGTGAGTATTGTTTAATTGTCCATGAGATTGAGTTGTTAAATAAGCAGACTAATATAAACTGAGGAACACAAGAAGGAGAACTGGTAAGAGATCACAAAAATAATTTTGTTTCTAATATATAGTTCTTAATTATAATGTTCTACACTCAATGCTGTATGCTTGGAAGCTTGCATTTCATGTCACTGTTGAAGGAAGCGAAATAAATGTTGTTTACCAATACTGGAGATTCTCTCAGGTACATACATTATGTGCTTGACTTTAAAGACATGCAAGCATTAGTGGATTAATTGAAATGCCAGTTGAAAGTGTAGGGACACCTGGAAGGTGTAACAGAGAAAGGTTTAGAGTGCATTTGTGATTTTATTTCATGAATACACGGAATAAGTAACTGACTCATAATTAGATGTCCAGATCAAGAATGCAGATAGTATTAATTTTCCATTCAGGTATGGTGGTATGTCCTTCAGATGTAAATGCATCAGTCCTTCTTCATCCAGCTGTGCCAGTGGAAGATGTTATAAGTCTGATTCTAACCCCCCAGCTGCTCATCACTGCCATCTGCTGAATGTTACCATGCTCTCAGCTGTGCTAAATGAATTGCTAGGGCTCACTTAGCCCATTTCAATCAAAATTATCTGGGCTAGCAAAGATGTACTCTTTAAATAATTAAAATTATTTGGGGATAATTATCTTTGGCAAAGAGGGTGACAATTGGCTGGGTTTGCTCTTGTCGCATCTGGGAAAAAGTTATGTGTCTGCAGCCTTTGATTTCTCTTAATTTGTTTGCTCCATCCAATTCAGTAACTCCTCAAGATGAACATGGACAGCAGCTGGTTGTGATACGAGTGGAAGCTTTTCTTTAGCTGTGTTGACACTGACCAAGCTCACATTTACCAGTGAGAAGTTTGGCAGAGGGTTGGAGGTAAAGGGGAATTCCATAAAGTATTTGTGCCATGGAATACACGTAGTCTGTATGTTTGGGTGGTGCTGGTGGCTTTGCTCAGCAGAAAAGATTGCACAGTAATTGAACAAAAAGCTGTGATTCTTACTTTTACTTAATTAGTTCACATGTAAATGAGATGAGCTGGGGAAGTAGAAATGAAGCTATATCATTTATCTTGCTTCCAGGCCAGCTTCTGTGCATTCTGCAGTCACCACAGAATTTGAGGTAATAAGCAGGTTAAATATAAAAAAGGCTAATTCATTTTACAGGTTACAAGTTCATGACAGCTCTGGTAGTCTGGTGGTTCGTGAGTTGTGCAAAGGGAATCTGAATGAATAGCATCTGCTGTGCACTTTAAGCGGTCAGAGCCACTGCAGTGTAGTTCAGGAACAGTACTACCTATATTGCTTGGGTTGTGATATTCTCATGTTTATCTTGAGGAATCTTTAGAAATCTACCAGCATTAATGAGCATGTGGTAATGAAAACACTCTCCAGGTAGAAACTCCACAGGATTCTAGATTAACAGAAAGACATCTGTGGTTTACACCAGGAGGATCTGACTTGTTATCACTAGTATTTTACCAATGCGCTGTAAAAGAGAAATCTATTATTCTTAGTGCGATTGTAGACACAGGATCGTTAAATGTGTTGGCATTGAGATTTGTCAGAATGAATTTTAAGGGTCAGAATGGGATGGATTTAAATATCTGTGGTGCACTAGGCAGACTAGTGATGTCAGTTTACTTCAAAATAACATGAAATACTGGTGAAGCATCCTGTTATCAAGCTTAGTTGTATCTGTAGCTACTCTTTAGGAGCATTGCATATAACAGCTTGTACTGTAAACCACTCTGAAACTGTGGGTTATCTTTGATTTAATTACACTTTCAAAGATATAAAATAAAATTAATTGCATTAAAAATAGTTGTTTAAAATAACATTTCCAAAAAAAATTTGTTGATCAATGAAGACCATTTTTAATGTTAATTTTATATGCTTTCATAGCAGGTAAACATAAATAAACAATGAATCAGAACTGATTCTCATCATAACAGTATTCAAGCAATGCCACTAATGTTCAGTAAAGTCAAATAAAATGATAGCATCTCTTCATCTATTAGAATGAGTTCACTAATTTATTAGAATCTACATATGTATTTTGCATGCATCAGATAAAATTGTGACTTTAAAGACATTCATATGAATACCGCTGACAGAAGGGTGCTGTAAGGTATAAATAATTACATTTATAAAACAATGTGCTATATAGGAAAGCCTTTTAAAGAGCAGATTTTTTCCCCCCCCCCACTTTCCAACTTTAGATGCTATCACTCAGTCTCTGTATCACCCTGCCTATTTATTCATGTTGATTCTGGCTCTGGCTGAGCAAGGGTAAAATATTCTGCATAAACCAGGAGAGCAAGTTATGTGCCGCACTGAATTTACTCTGCAAGAGAACCCTCTCTTTGTATTTTCCTTGGCAACCACTAATAGACACACTTTAAAATACTGCCAGGACTCCAGAGAATCCTTGCTATCGATCTTATCTGAGGGAAACATTGTCTGCTATGCTGGTCTATATTTTTTCCAAGTCTTATGCATTCCAAAAGTGCAAATGTCACTCTACCTGGCAACATGCAGTGTTAATATAAGCCAAAGAAAATAAGAACTTCTTAGTAATAGAGTTTTACAGCAATACAGTAAGAAAGTCAACTGAGATGTGTATTAAGATTTCTATAAGATTATGTATATCCCCAGTATATAGATTTGAGAGTCTTTTGGCACAACTTTCTGGAAAGAAAGTTGGGTGAAAGAAGAAAGAAAGCACTACTAGTAAAAAGCAAGTGCAGTAGTCAATATTTAGTTTTGTGGAATTATATATAACTAGAGAGGAATCATCATGACCGTGACAGTCTCCCACTGTTTTACTTGCTAAGCACAGCTGCCAAAAAGCAAAAGTTTAATATAGACCCATGTGTTGGAAGACCTCAAAAGTTTCAAAGAACATTATTCCAAAGTTACAGAGTCCTGAAAGTAGGTTGCTCAGCTTCCTGCATAATTCATGTCCTTTGTATTTTTGTTAAAATTGTCTATTAATATCTGATCACAGATTTTTGATTTTTTTTTCTCATGAAAAAGGCATAAGTGATAATACTAATATCCCACTTGTGAAAATTCAAGTATTAGGGTACAAGATCCTCTTTAACAATAAAAAATAGATTGTTCCTCATGTGAAGAGGAAATGTCTATTTTTAATTCTTAGGAAAAAGATATAACTCAAATATATGCACTCTTCAAAAAAGTCACTTTGAAATGTTAAATATGGAAAATTTCTACCTTAACAGTTAAAATCTGGTGAAATTATGAGGAATGTAAAACTATTTCCTCGAGATAAGAACAACTGAATGATCGTATATGAGAGAGTTCAGAAAAAGTAGGTAGAGACTGTTAATGGAAGCTCACACCATTTAAGATCATGGCTTTATCTTTTATATGCGAAAATGCCTGAGTTTTTACTTTTAAGTATGTTTTCTTTCAACTTTACTCCCATTTGTAAAAGTAACTTACTAAAATTACTAGAATTAACTAGATTTTTGATTTGCAGATTTACAGTCACTTGCCTTTGCATACTGTGATTATCCCCATGATTTTAAAGAACTACACATATTAACCTCCTTGGAATTTTTTCTACAAAATTAATGAAATATTTGGCATTTCTGGTTTATGAAACAATTGCTCACTGTATTTTATGTTAAATTCTGATACAGACAAGTAAATATAAGAAACCTGAATCAAATGAGGATGATGTGATATGATTACTCTGTTTTAGTACATAAAGACTCATACCCTCTTAAAAGGGCTGAACACACTTGGGGCTGATACTATCAAATAACCCCATAAAGAATTAACATAGTTTATTTACAATAGGAACGGAGATGGCGTAGACAAAAATATGGCTACTGGCCCACTCTGAAGAGTTTCACAGAGAGGATAATGTGAAATCTGAATTCAAAATTCTAGAGTGGTTTGTTGACTTGCAGTTTTCTGTCAGTACAGAATTCATTGAAAGGTACCACACCAACCACCCACGTTCCTTAATGTGAAAGAGAACATCAGGTCTTTCAGCCAGAAGGAATAACCATGCCAAATAACACATTTACAAATTCTGCAGTGGGCTTGCTGGTAATGTGCCTACTGTTAATTTTTCTTGCTGAATAGTCATTCTCTTTCCTTTTCTCAGCCAAATATAGAATACTTTACTACTATTGAATAAACTTCTTAAAGGCTTGTAAAGCCCTTTAAAGAAGTTTAATTTGAACACAACTATTCCATTAGGGCTCAGAAATAAAAAAGGGCTAAACTCAAGGTATTCCAAGATCTCAGGAAATTGTAGCTTCTTTAGGAATGGATTCCATTCAAGTTAATGGACTGACAGATGACATTCCAGAGTGAGATCATGGCATCCTCAAATGCTAGCCCTGAAAGTGGTTTCTTACTCTGCCCATCTTGCTGCTGTTGAGATCTGTGGTTATCTTCAGTCTGTTCTCACTGGGAAAAGATAAAGTTATTGACCATTCAAAAAATATGTGTACTTGTTCTGCCAGCCCTACTATTGTGACCAATATTTAGCATGTTACATATTCATTTATAAGTGAAGCCTTTAATGACTGCTTGCCTCTGGCAGAAGAATGCATTTCCCTGGTGCCTAGAGTTTACGATGAGAATGGAAATTGCTGGGAATAGTTACTTCTCAGTGTATTTCTAAGGATGTTCTTGTTGATCATCTAAACAGTTCAGTTAATATGGTGTCTGTGGGTGAGTAAAGTATTACTGACCATATGAAAATAGAGAACAATAATGTTTCTGACCAGGAGGAAGAATCCTGAACTTTTTGTTAATGCATGAGGCACTAAGTGGGAGCAGACTCTTCCCTCTGATCAAAAATATTTGTGCAGTATATGTGTATGAGGGAAAACGTGGGATCTCGGTTGACCCTCTAAATTGGGCCATGCTATCTACCTGGTGAAAACAATCTATCTGTTGTGGTTCCTCATTATGGTAAGTTAATTGCACAGAAAATACAGACCTACTTAAAAAAAAGTGGTGGGATACAGAGGAGAATAATCTTGCCTTTTCATCCCAAACTGGAGGCAGGTCCCCAGGTATTGCAGGGATTATGCTATGCTTTTAGCAAGGGGAACACTTTACATGAATTAATACTTTGCATTCTTCTGGTAGAATTTTCCTCAGTGCTCTCTGTTTGTTGTAAATATAAAAAGATATAATAAAATCATACATCATTTAGGAGTTGTACCCCAGCCAAAGTGGCTTACATTCATTTGAAACATCATCTGTCTCAGTAATTACAATACTTAGAGTTAACAGGGCCTTGGCCCAAGCTGTTGGGTTTTGGACTGTATTCTGTTTAAGTGTCTGCCCTTGAGTTATTATTTGAAAATTACTTAAGATGTTCAAGCTGTAGGGTGCATATTTAATTCCTCTTGACCATTGGTGGATGCATGACCCTTTGAAATGAAAAAAAACTTGGTATTTTGTGTGTGGGTAGACTACAGAACTGTATTATTTCCCATTCTTGAATCCTAGAATCATACAATAGTTTGAGTTGGAAGGGACCCTAAAGATCATCCAGTTCCAACCCCCCTGCCATGGGCAGGGACACCTCCCATCCAATACGCCCATCCAACCTGACCTTGAACACCTCCAGGGATGGGGCAACCACTGCTTCCCTGAGAAACCTGTTCCAGTCTCTGACCACCCTTATGGTGGAGAAATTCCTTCTTATGTCTAGTCNGACTGGAAATTATGGTAGTAATGACTAGTATGACTGGTAATCAATAAATATTATGCTACAGTAGTGCATAATTATATGATTTTTGTTATTTTTGTGTACAATCATTTCAGTTTGATTACATTATTTCAAAAGTACATTTTGAGAATAGGTTGCATAAAGTTATCCTGTGAGTTATTTTAGCTCCATTTCACTTACTGCTGAAGAAGAGANTTGTTACTTATTTAATTTGTTCCACAAAATCTATTCATTTAATTTTTTAAACAAATCTAGGACACTTCGGGTATGAGTGAAAGAGTCCCATTTTTCACATCACTCTTTTTCAGGGTAAAAAAAAAAAAAAAAACTTAGAAAGACTAGAAATTATGTGACACCATAATCAATAAATATTATGCTAAGATAGTACATAATTATATGATTTTTTTAATTTTTGTGTACAATCATTTCAGTTTGATTACATTATTTCAAAAGTACATTTTGAGAATAGGTTGCATAAAGTTATCCTGTGAGTTATTTTAGCTCCATTTCACTTACTGCTGAAGAAGAGATACTGAAGTCCTGTTTTAGAATATTATAGTTTTTAAGACCATTGCAATATTTGTCTTTTGAGAGATTAGTCAGTGTACCTATCTCACAAAATCGAAGTAACATGAAAATATTTATGGATTTTTTTTTTTCATTCCAGAAGTTCAAAAGTAAGCATTTTAAATATTAATCAATCAATAGAGGGAAAATTCCCAGTACTTTTTGTTTACATTTTGGATCCCCTTTCTTTCTGCAGGGGTAAGAAAGGAGAAAAATGATTAAAAAATTAAACATTGCTGGTGTATATTGAGGAACTCTGACAGAAACAGTAGAGGCAAAAAATAGGGTCAAAATTGGCATAAAATACTTTTCATCTTGTACCATATATGATTCATAATGACATTACATTGTATACCTATGTCAGCATGTATGTGAATATATTTATCACAGAAATAAGGCCTTCTCTTTTCCCAGGTAAATTTTGAGATTGAATGGAGATTAAGAAAAATAAGGTGGTCTTGAAGTACAACACAAAATTGAGGACTATCATTCTGGTTTAAGAGCCAAGGAAAATGAGGTCTGGGTTGTGAAGTGTCACACTGCAGTTAATGCATGGGTTAAATCTGCTTCTCTTCTTTCCAATCTACTGTTAGCTCTGCCAAATGCCAACTTTAGCGTATTCCTGTTACTAGGTCATTGCTAATGACATTTGAAAAGTAGATGTTAAATGAAAGTGTGAAAAATGCTTAATAGTTGTTTGTCAGGAAAAAGTTATACATAAAACCACTTTGTACTTTTTATTGAAACAATTCAGCTATTAAAGCATATTTAACAAATCAAAGTTTTTGATGTGTGGTGTGCCATAATTGCCATCAACTTTTATTATCTTTTGCAAAATGATCATTGCTGTTCTCTGAATGACTTCACCTAGGCAGATTTTTCCATTTCACGCAGCACAAAAAGCAGTTCATTAGTTCCTATAACAGTACGTGCATTCAATCAACCATATTAAGCAGTGACCTATTAAGACGGTTCAAAGGCTTAGACATACATGGGTTTGGGTTTAGATTGACTTCCACTGCTGTTCAAGTTAAGCCCAGTGTTTTATAGCTCCTAGAAATCATCTTGGAACAATGACTTTAATTGACCACTGGTTAGTAAGCCAACAGTATGTAGAATATCTATGTAATTAAGTATCCTTAAGCCTAATGTAGTTACTACCCCCATACTAAGGGATCCTTAGCCATATCATATTCTAGGCCCAGTTGTCAAGCTTTGGTTTATTAGTTCATGTTGTAACAGAACTGAGTCTTGTGAAATGCTTCTGTTAGCAGAGTCACAAACACGTATAAGGAAAATTAATATATGTTTTAATATATGTTTTAATGTTATTGGTATCATGTTAGACCACTCCATTCTCTTTGTGTTCCTTATACAGAGGTAACTGACATTTTAGAGTAAATGGAGATATTTCTAGAATACTTAAAAATGTTCTCTTTGTGATCAAACTGAAGACGAAAATTGCTTTGCATTGTGCTTGATGTTTATTTTCCAGAGAATGAAGTAAGAGGGCATGGTAGAGGGTGTTGTATGCTTTTGAGTTACATTATTTATTATACAATTATATTGACAATATGTTGTAAATTGGCTAGTTATGTGCAGAGTTTCCTACTGTGTTGTTATTTTAGAAGTCCATTGTTTCCAATTGGGTTTATTTAATTTCAATAAACACAAAATTGTCTGTCTTCTGCATAGAGGATTTATTTTGTCATTCATTGCAAAACTAGGTATCTAATCTTCCCAGAGTGAGGAGTGTGCTGCTTCTCCTAGGAATGGTGTAGACTCAAGCAGGGTTGAAACTTTTCCTCTAGAACTTTAATTGTCCTGATGTCCTTCATGTCTGATGTCAAGTTAGGTGATAATTCTACCCACGTTGGTTATTGTATCTTGTAGCTGTTTTGTTTGATTTAACTTGCAGAGAATTGTGGCTTCATTTGTATGCATTTTTCTTACCTTTTTTTTAGACATAACCAAATGATGTGTTTATAAAAAAAATGTTTGTTCCATATATTTCATGAAGCTCAGAATTTAATAGTTTTGAACTGTATTATAAACATACCCCCCCAATACAATCATATGGTTAATGGATCTTTTCTTAAGTTTCTGCTTTTATAATTGTGTGGTTTTAAGATATGAAGATAACTGCAGCAGAGAATTTGGAATTGGTGCTTATTTCTGTTGTGTGGCAGAGGGAAAAAAAGCAGTTTGGTGCCCTGATTTTCCCTGTAATTCATGGTTATAATGATGGAAACCAGAGTTGTTAACCTTGAGTGAAAGAAAGAGAAAGAGAAGTATAAACTGAACTTGTAAAATGTGGACTCTTGAGACCAGGAGAGATCTTTAGAGTTCTCTTTTGGTGTTTTCATGATATGCGTGGCCAAAAGTGTCATTCTGACAATACCTTTTCTTCCACGGGTCAGATGATATAAATTACTACTAGTGAAAATTGGTTTTAATAGTTTTGCATACAGAACTTCCTTAAGGGATTATTCTTTCTGTTTCATTTACCTCCATTTTCTAAACTTTAATCAGAGAGTATCTCTCTCCAAGTTTCAGACCGTCTCCTGCAGAGCTATTCTACCTGCTAATGATGAATACTCAAGATGTTTTTGTTTAAGCCAGACAGCTTTGAAAAGAAACCTTTCACTGCATAAGTCTGTATTTCACATGATGGAAACAAAAAAAACAGAAGTACCTTTTGTTTTTAATCTATCACTTCTAAGAAAAAAATCACATGTGCTGTTTTTCTGACCTTGGCAAGTCTGTCTGAAGATGTCAGAAGCTTCAAGAAGAGTCTGCATTGCTCTTTACAGATTTCTTCCAAGAAAGGGATCTCCCTACTCTTTCATGAGAAAGGCCACAAAACTACTAAAACACCCTCCAAAAAGATTCACTGGAAATCAGTAAAAGGCTCTTTTCATCTTCTCACAAATATATTTCAAACAAATATGACTGTATGTTTCATAAAACTTAGTAAGATTTACAGTGGCTGCAATACCATAACCAATTCATCAGAAGCATGCTCTCTGCTTCTATGATACAATACCACCTCAATACCTCCTTATACTTCATTTTCGAGATTTTCTTCTTTTCTGGAAAGTGGTGCATAACAGGCAGGGCAGTGCAGAATATCTGAGGGATTTCAAGTCTCAATCAGATGCTGAACTCTCCCCTTAGGTGGGTAAGAGTAAGATCACTGAGGCACTTCTTGCATTCCTGTTGTCTGAGGCTCTCTGACATGAGAAAACTATCTCAATATGGGCTTCTTTTGCAAATTCTTTGAGAGCCCCCTGCCCCCTTGGGGCTGCAGCATGATCTTTTATTACTTTATTTAACATCATCCAGTGAGTCAGACTTGCTGCTGCAGAGCAAGCTTTGTCAGATCAGCCCTCTCTTTAGCGCTTCTACAGTTTGAAATTCCACCAATGACGCAAATGGCTTCAGTAACATGGAATATACAGAGAGAAGGAATGGTTATATGTCTCCAAAGTGACTAGTGTTTGGAATGCAATGCAGCAATGTGTGTAGCATTCAAAGCAGAGGAGGAGGTTGAGAGGAGACCNGTTCAAGGCATAAGCATATTGGGTGCACTGGAGTTAGAGCATTAGTTTGCAGTACCTGTGGGGACTGCTGGGGGAAAATAAGCCTTGATTGTGTTTGCAGCCGCAGTTAATGGCATTGGAGGACACAACTGCCTCTACTAAGAAATTAAGTACTATGGAAGGCTACTCAGGACATGCAAGGGCTAAAGACAATGAGAATAAAGAAAAAATATTTATGGTTTTGTTGGTCCATACTGCATGTTTGGTTTTTTCCTAATGTAGCTTCAGCTTTT
>WAAB01025509.1:2200-24159 GCA_013389865.1 Piaya cayana
CCTGTGTGCAGTTCTGGGCCCCTCACCACAAGAAGGATGTTGAAGCTCTGGAGTGAGTCCAGAGAAGAGCGACAAAGCTGGTGAAGGGGCTGGAGAACAAGTTTTACGAGGAGTGTCTGAGGGAGCTGGGGTTGTTTAGCCTGGAGAAGAGGAGGCTGAGGGGAGACCTTATTGCTCTCTACAACTACCTGCAGGGAGGTTGTGGAGAGGAGGTTGCTGGCCTCTTCTCCCAAGTGCCAGGGGACAGGACAAGAGGGAATGGCCTCAAGCTCCTCCAGGGGAGGTTCAGGCTCAACATAAGGAAAACATTTTTCACAGGAAGCGTAATTAGGCATTTGAACAGTCTGCCAAGCAAGGTGGTTGACTCGCCTTCCCTGGAGGTGTTTAAGTTGCAGGTGGATGAGCTACTGAGGGGCATGGTTTAGGGATTGGTGGGAATGGTTGGACTCGATGATCCAGTGGGTCTCTTCCAACCTGATGATTCTATGATTCTATGATAACAAGGTTCAGTGATTTTAATTGCTTTACATATATACATTCAGCACAGCCAAGTTCAAGGTCCTACATCTGTGTCAGGGCAATATGTAGATTCAGTACAGGATGGGATGGGATGTGACTGAGAGTAACCCTGTGGAGAAGGATTAGGGGTTCTGATTGATAAGAAGTTCAACACGAGCCAGCAATGTGAGCTCGTAACTGAGGTCAACTGTGTCCTGGACTGCATCAAAAGCAGCATGGCCAGCAGATCAAACAAGGTGATTCCCTTTCTACTCTGCTCTTGTGAGACCCCACCTAGAGTTCTATGTCTGGTTCTGGAATTCCCAAAGTAAGAATGATATGAAGCTGTTGAAACAGGTCCAGAGGAGACCACAAAGACGATCAGAAGGCTGGAGAACCTCTGCTTTAAGGGCAATGTGAGACAGTTGGGGTTATTCAGCCTGGAGAAGAGAAGGCTCTGAGGAGATCTTATAGCAGTCTTCCAGTACTGAAGGGGGTGGGGAAAGCTGGGGAAGGACTTTTCACAAGAGCATTTAGTGACAGGACACATCACCAACCTCCACTTGGATGTTGAGCCATTGATAACAACTCTTTGAATACAACCATCCAGCCAATCACTTCTCCACGGAGTGGCCCGTCCATCAAATCCATCTAACTGAGAGACAAGAATGTCACATGGTACAGTGTTGAATGCTTTGCACAAGTCCAGGTAGATGATGTCACTAATTTTCCATTGTCTACTATAATTGTAGTTTCATCATAGAAGGCTACCAAATTTATCAGCCATGACTGGCCTTCAGTAAAGCCACGTTGTCTGCCACCAATAAGCTCCTTATTATCCATGGGCCTCAGCAGAGTTCCCAGGATGATCTGCTCCATGATCTGGCTGGGCATACAGGTGAGACAGACCAGTCTTGTAGTCTTGCAGCTATTCTGATTTTCTTTTTCTTTTAAAATGGGAGTTTTTTTCTGCTTTTCCAGTCAGTGGGAACTTCACTGGACTGTGGATCAATTTTGTCTTGTGTTGTGCAACATAACCTTTGGTTTCTTAATAAAAATATCATTCCCTACACAGAAAGAACAAATAAACAATGCAAAAAACCTTTGTAGATGTTTCTGTGTACTTTGGTGTTAGCACTGGTACTGAATATTCAAGAAAAACATTATAAGGGCTCAGTTCTTATTTAAAAGAGTGATTTCTTATGAAAAAAATGAGACTGGCCTTATACAGGTGGGCTACTAAAAAGCAAAATTGGTCATGTATATGTCTTTATAGTCTGGCTTTCTGGTGGTGCCCACAACATAATTAAGGAATTAGTGACAGTGTCTGGTTAACGATAGCCATCTTCTTTTCCTTCCTTTTCTCCTTTATGCTCTCTGACTTCCCCCAAGGCTGAGTGATTACTGATCTATTTTTCCACTGCCACTCATTATCTATTTCTTATTGACAGCTTTTTGGCCACAACAGCACTGTCGATATCAAAATATTATGCAATCATTTTTACTGCATTTCTTGCTGCAGTTTTCTAAGATTGAAATTGGGGCTGGAATAATTTAGGCTACAACAGTAACAAACTGAAAAGGGAGATGATGAAGAGATATCATCATAAAGAGATACCAGAGTAACCTAGGGTCTCACTTACTAAATGTTAATTAAATGTTCTGATAAATAGTAAACAAACCTGGGTACAACTCAAGTTTTATTTGTGCTCTTTCTTAATTATCCTTATGTTGAGTATTAAAATTTTCATAGCACAAATCCCAAAGAGAAGTTAATTAAATACACATACATATTTATACATATTTATTTACATGTATGTTCGTGTGTCTGTGTGTACTATTAATGAAATCTATGTGCTTAAAAATAGTTGTCTATTTCTCTGTCAAGTTAAATTCCTCTCATCTTGACTGAGGCATCTTTCAGAACTTCCATCAGTGACAGGGTGTTCTTGTTAAACATTATAAAAAACTTAAGCCAACAGGGGTAGCCAATATACTGCTGTATTCAAAGAAAATTCAAAATCATTTTGAGAATTTGAAGAAACAATTGGATGACATTCAACACAAGCAAGTGCCAAGTGCATAATAAGCTGCATAAAGTTGTTTCAAAGGCATCTGTTTGGGTAATAATTCTGTATAAAAGGATGTAGGAATTGTAGTAGGTCATGATCAGAACATGAGTCAAAATGCTGCCAAAAAAATCCAACCAAAACAAGACACGACAAAAGAACCCCAGAGATTATAGAACATATACATAGAGCAATATTTGTCTTTTACTTGTTATTGGAAGGCCTCCGGGTTAAAACACTGGGACCAGAGAGTATAGGGGAGAGAAATGAGAATGATGAGAGGTCTAGAAAACATGACCTATGAGCAAAACATTCAAAATTATTAGCCTGAGGAAGACTAGGGTAGGTTGAGATAGGCTTCAAAAATATAACAAACTGCTGTTAGAAAGAATACTGTATAACCACAGTGGATAGAATAAATAATAATGGGCTTAAGTTTCAAAAAAGTATAAACTTGCATTTAGGAAAGTATTGTTTCACAGTAACACTAGTGAAGATTGCTTGTAAGACTGTGGCATCTCATCGTCTTCTTTTTCCCTGGGACGAAACAACCCTGTGCAGTGCTACAGACTAAGGAAAGAGTGATTGGAAAGCTGCCTGGCAGAGAAGGACCTGGGGTTATTGGTTGGCAGTGACTGAACATGAGCCAGCAGCAGCCCAGGTGGCCAAGAAGGCCAGTGGCATCTTGGCTTTTATCAGAATCAGCATGGCCAGCAGGTCCAGGGAGGTTATTTTGCCCCTGTAATTGGCACTGGTGAGACCACATCTCAAATCCTGTGTTCAGTTTGTGCCAGTCGCTACAATAAAGACTCTGAGGTCCTGAAGTGCATCCAGAGAAAGGCAATAAAGCTGGTGAAGAGGCTGGAGAACAAGTCTTACAAGGAGAGGCTGAGGGAACTGGGGTTGTTTAGCCTTGAGAAGAGGAGGCTGAGGGGAGACCTCATTGCTCTCTACAGCTACCTAAAAGGAGGTTGTAGAGAGGTGCATGTTGGTCTTTCACCCAAGTGACAGGTGGTAGGACGAGAACAAATGGCCTCAAGCTGCACCAGGGGAGGTTAAGATTGGGCATTAGAAAAATCTTCACAGGAAGGGTTATCAAGCACTGGAATGAGCTGCCCAGGGAGGTGATTGAGTCAACATCCCTGGAAGTATTTAAAAGATAGATGAAGTGCTTAGGTATATGAATTAGAGGAAAGGTACAGTTGGACTTGATGATCTCAAAGGTCTTCTCCAACCTAGGAATTCTATGATTCGATGACTCTTGACAGCTGCACTAACATCTCTTAGAAACAACTGAGGGAAGGTTGTTGCTGACTGGGGTATTAAAAGGATTAGATGACCTACTGACGTTCCTCCCAGAACTATAAATACGTGTTTAGAACATTATTATTTGTTTTTCAGTCATCTATTATTTATTTCTCTGAATATAATACATTTAACATGCAGAGATGTTTTTAATAGACCAGTAGAGCCTTTATTTTAAAAACTAATGCTCTAGTACAGGTAAATGACAGCTGTATTTAAGTGTTTTTACCAGATCGATATGGATGAGCTTTACTTTGTGTTGTACATCATAAAAATCAAAACCTTCAGGTTGCATCCACAAGGCTGGATAGTTCACACATTAATGCACAGCACTAGAGCATGTACAGATTTAAATAAAACAGAATATACAGGAAAGAAGCATCAAATCAATCCTTCCCTATCTCATGAATTTTCAAGCTTTTTGAGCTTCTTGAAAAGTTCACAAGCCTTTCAGCCAGCCTTACATGGCTCCAGTTAAGTCCCCGCTGTGCTGAACATGTCAAAATCCATTGAACTGCTGACTGCAGCTGGCTTGATAAACAGAGCTGTTTATTTCTGGGAATTTTATGCATTTGACCAGTTTTGCATTTTTAATGAAATGCCTATGGCTTAACACAGTAGAAAACAATAAAATAAATGGTGCTGATTCTTCCACTGCTTACATCAGTTTGTGTTTGAATTAATTTCATCAATATAAAGAGAATTTCTTCTGGATTACACTGATGAAGCCAACTGAGAATCAGGCACACTTTTTTATAAGAAAATAAATCTATGTTTATTTTTTAAAAATTCTTTATCTCCATATGCTTTAAATATATAGTTAAACACTAGGTTAATAGCACACAGCATTGTTCTCCCATGCCCTGTCTCAATTTTCTCACTCTGATTAGCTAGCAATTTGCACAATTATACCTAAATGAATGCGATGCTGATTTCACCGTTTATTTTATTATAGCACTAAAGCAGGTACAGAACTATCTGCAATGCTTGTTTACAATATTACCCATAAACAATTTTTTACACTCTCTATTTCAATTTCGCAGCTTGATTAGCTACCAATCTGCACTAAAACACTCAAGTTAAAAGGAAAAGCTAATTGCTCTGAGTTTTTCAGACCATTTACATGCATCAAGATTTATTGGTGCTAATGAAGCTCCAGAACAGGAGGGTTTCTCTCTCTCAGCCTTTTTCTGTCTTTGTACTTAATAATAAAATGCACTAAAAATATCAATACACCAAAGTGCTTTTAGATCTATAGAGTAACTGATCAATCTGACAATATCCCTAAGTCTGTGAGGACCCCACTGAAATCAGTGGAAGTCTAGAAACTCTAACTGAACACTTCCAGCCTGGTGATTCTATGATTCTATGACATATTTCAGGACTAATAATTTAAAGAAAAATATGCAGTTACAGAAGAAATATCCTCTCCCAATACCAGCATATGACATTGTTCTTCCTAGCAAAATTCATCTGATTTTTATGCGAATCAGACTTATTCATTCAAAAGCTTCCTGGTTCATGGTTCCATTTTACAGCATATTGACAAATTTGGGGTTTACACTATTTTTTCCTTTTCTTTCTCTTCTGTCTTTTTTTATGCAAAGGGCAGCAAAATTGTAAACACTAAAAGAAAAGCCCATGAATATATTTTTAAAATAAATTCTTAAGCTTAAAATATTCCTTGATAAAGTTCGTTCACTTCAACACAGCCTAATTATCACTGCCTAATTGTTCTTTTTTTTTCTTTTTTAATTTGCCTTGCCTGCTCAATATCCTGCAATATGCAACATCTTGTTCCTGCTTTGCAGTTTCATATTGGTTTAAGAAAAGGGACGTATGCCTCCCATCAACCACAGTATAGTTCATGCCTTGAAAAGGCAAGGTTTTTGAGCCTGGAAAGGCAGATGCCAGGGAAAAGAAAGAAATAAAGTCCTGGATATAATGCTAATCATTGAGATTTTGTTCTAAAACCTTGTATAGGTCAGTCTTACAGCACTCAAGCCTGTTTGTGAATACACAATCTAAAAATCACATAAACCCATTTTAGTTTTCTTAATGTTTCAGCAATGCATATCTCAGATGTGAGATGAGAGAGAAAAACAGGAAAAAAGTCCAAAAACATGAAGGATCTGATCTGCCTCTAAGGTGCTCTGCAAGTAAATGGGGAGGTCACTATTTGCCTGGTGCTTAAAGTGCTTTCTTGGGAAGTATAAGACATGACCTTTATAATCATCTTGGCCTGATGAAATTAAAAGCCACGTATCTCTGCTGTTAGTTATAACTACCTTATACTTTTCCTGCTGGAGAAGGAATGATATGGGTTAAATTTTTATAGTCAGGCCCAGAAAAGTGTAAGAAGGAATTTGAGTTTTATACTGGGTCTAGCTGAGATGGAGTTAATTTTCTTCATGGAAGCCCTTATGGTGCTGTGGTTTGGATGTGTGACCAAAACAGTGTTAACACACCAGTGCTTTTGTTATTGTTGAGCAGTGCTTACACAATATCAAGCCCTTTTCTGCTTCTCACATTGCCTCCCAAAGAAAACTTTTTGAGAGTATCTGTTTTTCACTTCTTCTTCCTACTCTGCTCCCTAAATGAATAGTCTGGGAGTGGGCCAGAGGTTGGAAGAGAACACAACTGGTACAGCTCACCCTAAATGATGAAAAGGATATCCCTTACCATGTGATGTCAAGCCCAGCAATAAAAACTGGGGAAAGAGGGAGGAAGATTATGAAGCTTGGAGTTACGACCTTTGTCTTCTGAAGTAACTGTTATGTGCAATGAAGTTCTGCTCTTCTGGAAGAGGCTAAACATCAATCTGCTGATGGCAACTAGTGAAAGAATCCTTCATTTTGCTTTGCTTGCACATGCAGCTTTTACTTTCCCTATTAAACTGTCTTTATCTCAACTTACAAGAGTTTTCTCACTTTTGCTCTTCTGATTCCCCTCTCCATGCTGCTGGGGGAGAGATGCGTAGGAAGCTTTGTGAAGACTTAGCTGCCAGCTAAGTTTAACCCACTACAACTTTGTAGCCAAGTCATGAGGGCTAAGATGACTTTGAGAAGTGTGAAATACTCCTTCACACTGATGTGAAGCAGACAAACTCCAGAAGGTTCACATAAATCACTGACAAGTCCAAGGGGAAAACAAAACCAAAAAAACAAACAAAAACAAAACAAAACAAACAAAACCCCAAAATAAAAACATACAAACATAAAAATGGGATTGTTAGGTTGTTATTAACAAGAATTCCAAGCATTTTAAGCTTTTGACCGGATACTGACTGGCACTGTAAAACACTTGCACTTAGTCTAAAAATTGTTCTTCAAATAGAGGGGCTAGAGGGTTTTTTTAACTGATTTATTCTAAGTAAAATATGTCCCTGACATGTCTAACTCACTGGAGAACTGCAAACAGAAAGTCACAGGTGAAGTCCTTCAGAATTAGGATATAGAAATTATCATCTTAAAATTATCAGGGATATTTCTTAGAAAATGTATGAGATGGGATGCATGCATGAGAGAAGAAATATCATTTGGTATGGAATGGCAAACATTCATTAAGAATTCATTGGCCTAGACAGTGTTAGTTGCACGTTGGCAGGAATAATGCTATGAGTAATGAAATACATGTTATGATATCAAAACCCTAGAAAAAAATATCACAGATGAATAAAGCCATTTTCAATGCTTAAGAAACATGACCTCAAAAATATCTTACTTCACTCAGACTAAATGTCAGTGGTTTTTTCCAAAGTGTTTAGGATTTTCAAAATAAATATTGTGATGGCATTAAAAATTAACACGATATGCACTCAGTTTCAGTCTAATCCATCCCATTAAAATGTCAACAGGTAGGCAAGCAGGACCAAACTATGTGTGTTCTAATATTATTTTGCACACAGAATGAAACTTTACAGTTTAAAAATATTGTAGAAGCAATTTAAGCAAATTAAATTAAATTCTATTTTGAATGTTTACTATTTTTTTGCATTTGTCAGCCATTTTACTTATGTTAAAAGATGCTTACTCTTTTAAAACTCTCTCATAAAACTTAATAATGATAAATAGTCTTATGAAAGATTTGTTACAAGTGCTGAAGAACAATCTTACAATAAATGGGCTATGGACCTTGTTACAGAGGACATCAACGTAGGTATTATAATTGTCCCTCCAAGGTTAAAAAGAAAAAAAAATCTATAAGAAAATGGAAAAGGATCTTAAAGTTTCAACATGTGATGTAGTTGGTGTTATTTCAGGAAGCACACAGGTAATTGTACAAGAAAACAATGGAAGCTGATACTCTTTGTCAAGTAGTTCATCATGAGTTGTACAAAGCAACAAGCTTGATCTGCCAGCTTTACAAAAACTAGAAACAGGTGTAAGCACAATATAATAATGCTGAGATACAAAATATCAATAAGAAAAGCTGAAGAGAAGAATATAAATAGAGTACTTGGCTCTCTGTGATTCTACCTGATGTTAGCCACATAGGCATCTGAACTCCCTGGAGTCTGAGCTTTCTTCACTAGATATTGAATTAAGATTTGGAAAACAAATGCATGCAATCTCGCACTACCATATCATAAAACCAGGGAAATATTTCACATAGTCGAAAAAAAACATGAAAACAAGTAATAACACTGAAGTTTTTAAAATTTTTCATTTACAAATGGATATTTATTATGAGAAAGTATATTTATACCAAGATAATCAAAAGTCTAACAGGAAATATTATCAAAAGGCCTGTGTAAATTAACTGAGAGTAAGCTCAAATAAGCTTGTGAAGGAAAAGCTGGAACATATCACGTAACTGGGTGTCACAAAAAGAACTTGCTGAGATGTTGTAACAGCACTTTACAGGCATCTCAGTCAAACAACACACATACAAAAGCACAATGTTATGTGAGAACAGGCCTCTTCATTGTGTTATAGTTGACAGAATAAAGTCAAAGTTTGTAAATGAAAAAGAAATAATATCTTTTTTTCTATTAATGTACCAAATAGTGTAGAAGACAATATGTATGCTGTTGGGATATTTCTAGGTTCTGTTTCAGGGCCTTAGGTTCAAGATGCAATTTATTCTTCAAACAGAACAAATCCAGAAGGAATACAAATCAATGAAGTTCCTTATTAAAAAAAATAAAAATCTGCAGTTTCTGCAAGGACTCAGAACAATACCTTTTACTTGAAGGTTTTATAGTATCCTCTGACAGATAAAGAGTACTTAGTCTTCTTTTGGGTTACCCAACAGAGTATGTCCACACTACAAACAAATTAAAAGATGTGGTTTTAACTTTCAGTGTCTTCTCTGTATTATGTGGCTTAAGCTAAATTAACAAGGAACTATTATTTCGATATTATAGTGTCCTCAAGAAATAAAGAAAGAAACTAGATATAGAAAAGAGATTTTAAATTATCTCTAGACTCCAAACCAAGCAGAGAATTCCCTAGTTTGTAGCACAATGGGTTTTCGATAAAATAGAGATACAATAAAAAATTTAAGAGATCATGTCTGTAGACAGAATCTATTAGCACAGGAGCTGTTCCCTGTTCAGTTGGTCAAAATGGTAAAGAACAATCTTATTACAAAAATAAGAACCGGTTCAAAAAAATAAGTGGGACAGGTTAATCTTCACTTGCCACCAAATAACATGTTATAAAGCATATTTTAAAATTACTTTTTTCTCCTCTTCCCTTTTGGAAATATCCTTTAATTACTGTTTAAATTTTTTCAAAGGCCAAACTCACAATTTTCTATCATGGCAGTTGTGGTAAGGTATAAAGAGACTCAATTCAAGTAGCATGCTGTCATATAAAGTGTAGAATGAGACAGAAGGAAAAAAAACATACAAACATATGGACTAACATAAAATTGCCACAGCCTGCACTTAATAGAATAAAACCAGTAAGTGATTAAATGAGTATGATTGATCAAAATATTGCAACTGGAACAAATATTTATTAGCAATATTGAAAAATTCAGAATTTATGCTAGAAATAGTTTGTTGCAGGATAAGCCATAGGAATTTATGTTTCTTTTACCATAAATAGTGTTTTTTTAGAAAATTTATGATGGAAAGCATTAGAAGAGCCCTTGTAAACAGTTTCCTTATTGATCAATAAGTAACATTGAGATAATTCTACCAGTACCTCCTGGTTTCATTTTCCAGTAGGGGTAATTGAATGCATCTCACTTAATTCATTCATTTTTAACGATGAACAGGAAAATCCAAGGCCTTACTCAATTCTGTCCTGTTAAGGGAAGGGAGGTGGAAAGCCAGGCTGTGAGTAACTAGTGTCATCTTTTGCTGCTCCTTTGGAGGATTTCAGTAGCACAGTAGTGCTACTCTCCAACAATCATTTAGGTTTTGCCAGGGGAGTA
Organism: Piaya cayana; assembly: GCA_013389865.1. NCBI lineage: Eukaryota > Metazoa > Chordata > Aves > Cuculiformes > Coccyzidae > Piaya > Piaya cayana. Next base: position 12,460 of record WAAB01025509.1, read on the forward strand.
AAGAGGTTTTTCTAAATTAAGGATCACAGAAAGGATAAGTGTCATAGCAGTACTTTCTAAGTGCTCTCCTCATGAAAGCGCATTCCTCAGTGGAAAGGGTAGTAATCTGCCTCGGAAGTTGCTGGGTCTGCTCCTCCTGGGTCCGAAGCCTAGAAAATGAAAAAGCTGTATCTAGAGTTCTATAATTGAGATGAAGTCGTGCAGTGTATATGACTATCTGCCAGTTCTGGAATGAAGCATGAGGACATATCATTGCTGCTTGACTGCTCTCCAGTTTACTGCTATGACCATTTTTTTGTGGGAGCTTAGAAAGAGTGCTTCTGACTATGTGTAATTCACCAAGTGAGCACAGGTGGCCAGGCTGAGCATCCTTGAGGTATTTGACCAACTTTGAGGTATATGACCGACACCCTTGAGGGGGTGTTGGTCGACAGCCGGCTGAACATGAGCCAGCAGTGTGCCCAGGTGGCCAAGAAGGCCAATGGCATCCTGGCTTGTATCAGAAACAGTGTGACCAGCAGGTCCAGGGAGGTTATTCTCCCTCTGTACTTGGCACTGGTGAGACCGCTCCTTGAATACTGTGTGCAGTTCTGGGCCCCTCANCTGGAATATGCTGCCCAGGGAGGTGGTTGATTCGCCTTCCCTGGAGGTGTTTAAGTTACGGGTGGATGAGGTCCTGAGGGACATGGTTTAGTGTTTTGTGAGAGTGGTTGGACTTGATGATCCAGTGGGTCTCTTCCAACCCGCTGATTCTGTGATTCTGTGATTCTGTGATTTACATCCTCATAGCAATGACAGTGTCTGTACATCCACTCAGCAAACTTATAGTACGACTGCAGATCAAGAAGTGCCTTTGAAACACTTCCTATCGGACAGATGGGCACAATCCTTATGCCCTTATTCCAAAATCAGAAGAGGTAACAAAGGGAAAACTGATTTTCTGATTTTTTTTTTAACATAAATGTCCCCTAAAGCTACAAATTACCTGAGAAAACCTTGACTTCCATCTTCTTCCTGAAGTCCCAGGAAACAGTATCCTGAGCTCTGATACACCTAAGCTATCTCTAATGCTCCATGACTACCAGGATCTCTCTTAACCTTTCCATCTGTTCTCTGGCTATTCTCAGTGCTTGTCTGCTTCTCTCAACTTCTGACCCTTATCCTTTGTGACAGACCCTCTATCTTTGATGCTGTGATTTTTCTACCATATCCTTTTTAATTTCCATCTTTGTGCCTTTCTCATCGTTCTTAGTCTCAAGGACTAAACTTCCATCTCAGATTCTATCAGCAGGGATTTAAGGTTTGATTTCAAAGAAAATTATGCTCAGATGAAGCTGATGCATCGCTTAAGCTCTTAACACAGATTAAAACATACATACATGTAAGCTTTACCATAACATGGAATAATGCATTTAGTACGCACTGAAATGTGTAACTTTAATAGGTAACATAAGTGAAGCAGCAGAAATTATATAGTTTTGTTTTAAAGTAGCACATAGCAAAGGCAATCTTCAAATCTCCTAGAAGACCTATATTCCATCATTGCAAATTTTTTAAACGTTTCTTTCTTTTGAAAATGTCTACAAGTCAGGCAAGGAATCAATATCTCCCTCTCTTTCCCCAGTCTTTTCAAATTCTCTGCATTGTCATGAATAGGTTGTTTCCTCAGCTGCAACCTTCAAATTTTGATGAGCAAAGCTGCCCCACAAAATAGTTATTACTTTGAACAGACTGAGCCTAGGGTTACCTTAAAATACCATAGGGGACTGGGTTTGTCTTTTCAAGAAAACATAAGCAATTGTGGCATTATTTACTGTGCAAGATGCCATGTCCAATCAGTGTCAAAGAAAATTTTAAGGCTGTTACAGGAAAGAAAGAGTGCTTACACTTTTGTATCCTCATAGCTGCTAGCTACAAGTTTGGTTTACTTCCCTTGTAGGTAAATACTGTACCTGTGTATGAAATTTCTTCATAAAAGAGGCAGTCATTTTTTTGTTTGTTTTGACCTACTTTAGCCCTTAGGAAAATAAGTAACATCTCTAAGCATGCAATCGCCTGTCTCCTGACAAATTGTTCTTGCATCTGCTAAACTTCATACAAACTTTTTTCTTCTGTGCCTCAGATGACTGCTAAAACTTGGCTGCACATTAATACTTTTTTTTTTCTGCTTGGAAGGTGTTTGTAGTACTTCATTACATACTTACAAGTGACATTTGTGGTCTACACAGAAACATAAAAGGTAACACTGGCTCCCTTTTAGTTAGTTTATTAGATTTAATTACTCCTTCTTAAAAAGCACTGGTCTTGAGAGGCACTTTTAGGTTTTGAATCTGACAGTGCAGTGCTGCGGATTTCTTCCTTACGTCCAAAATTTCCTACACATGCTTTGTATCACGTTAGCCAATGTCAGCAGTGATAAAGAAAGGACCACACAGAGTCAAAATTTAATTTAAAATCTGCCCCTGCTAGAGATTCAAGCTCTGCCAGGCATCTGGGGAAAATAAACATCCCTGAGCACATTTAGCAGGCGACAGGCTCTCCTTGGACCTTCTGTAAGAGACAAACTGTTGCCATCACAGACTTACTCTTTCAAGCAATGCAAATGGCTTTTTTCTCCCTTATTGTTTGTCTGATACGATTTAACCTTCATTTACCCACTGATGCCTAAATAGATATCCATTATATTGCATGTTAATCGGAGTGCAGTTGACTTTTACTGGGATTTTTAATATTTTAATATCTCTGTGGTCAAAAGCTATAGTACTTTTGACCAGATGCTCCCCTGTATAGCATATCTTGCACCTTTAAATTAAAATGGTTTGATTAATGTATGATTACAGGGTGGTTTGTTTTGGTTTTTTTCTATAAGAACTTTAGGTCACAAGATTACACAAGGAATGAATTAGCCACAAATGTTATCCCAGGTACATCAAGAAAAAATACCATTATCATAATAGTATAGGAACATGCTATTTTTAAAATATAAATGATCTATAACTGTTAAAAGAGTAGATAAGAAGTTAAGTGCAAAAATGTAGCAGAATTTCTGAACCAGGATAATTTAGTTCACTTTTTTTCACTGCCTTGGTCTGTATTAAATAACATCACACATTGTTCACATTATCCATTTTAAGGACTTACATATTGGGAGAACTTTTGACAAAGACAAAAACTGTGTAAATAACAGTCATTGCTGAGTCCTCAGGAGAATCCACAAAGATGATGAAGACATTTTTTCCTGGGCTCCCATATCTGTCTTTACTACCCACAGAAGAGATTTAGTCTGCTTCAGGTTTGTTGTGTCATTTCTCAGCTTCCCCTCAACATTTGTCTCAGAAGATCATCTTGAATGAGCTACCCTCAAGATCCATTCTTTTGTTTTGTCTTATGTCAACTTCAATCAGTCCACAAACACCAGTATATTTCTGGACCTTAGTATCTTTTCTAATCCATGACTTGGATACTTATTCTTTCTTCTCAAATCCTATCTCTATCTAAAGAGGCTGTTTCAATTTCCTTTATTAATTTGATTCTGCCTTCTTGGTTTTATTCCAAATAATTTATTTCCTTCAGATTTCCTTTATGGTACTCTTATTCAGTTATTACCTATGCTGTAAAGCTTGAATCTCATTATGAAACAATATTTACCTATGTATCCAGTCTACTTTATTATCCCTATTTATGCAACTATTCCTCTCATTATTTAAAACATCCAAACCTTATAAAGTAAAAAAAAAAAATATACCAAGAAAAGTCCAATGTTTAAGACCTTCACTTGAATTATAAGTAAGCATTAAGTGTCTTGTATACTGTGATTTAAATTAAATGGCACAATGGAATCTGAGGCAATAAGGAAGCAACGTGTTCTTCACTATGAGAGTGGTGAGGTACTGGCACAGGTTGCCCAGGCTGGCTGTGGCTGCCCCATCCCTGGAGGTGTTCAAAGCCAGGTTGGATGGGGCCTTGGGCAGCCTGATCTAGTTGGAGGTGTCTCTGCCCATGGAAGGAGGTCTGGAACTAGATGATCTTTAAGGTCCCTTCCAACCCAAACTGTTCTATGATTCTATGATATAAACAAACAACCAAAACAGCATAACTCTTGATTATGGTAGCTAAAGGAAAGGCGAAGAAATTATATGCTGATTGGTTCAGATAACTGTGAACCTTTACCCCATTCCAGAAGAAAAAAAGGGGTTAAAGAAAAGAGACTGATTTTGGACAGCACCTATTTCCACATCCATGGCCTTGAGCAAAGCATCACAGAATGTATGTCCAGCTATGAGGTATTCTGTACAGAAATCCAGTTGTAAGAGAAAACTTTGATTTTCTTAACTCTTTTGAAATTAAAATGGGGGAAAAAAGAGAGTTCTTCAGGAAGGTTTAAGCACACATGCTTAATGCTTTCAAAATGAAGAATAAATACCGTCATAAATTATGATCCGTAAAAGCTGCACGTGTGATTAACATTGTGTGTCAGCACAATAAATTAGAGGTACCAACATAGCTTACACCATTATCAAAGTCTGATTCATCAGATGTTTACTGAGGAGTACAAACCAACTGAAACAACACATACACACATGACCACACAATCACAAAAATGTACATACATGCATATTCCCATTCCTTTCCTTTATCTGTCTACTCTTGCTTTCTGAGAGATCACTGACTTGTATTTTATCATTGAAAGTAGGAAACAACTTTTTTGCAGGCTTATGCGAGCCTGAAGTGATTTATCACCACTGACAACTGCATGTACAGACACTCCAACCTCAGTCTGAAAGAAAGATTAGTGTGGGTTTAGTTGTTGGCTGAGGGAAAAAGGAAACAGGGAGGCTGTGGCACAGTTTCCAGCCACATGCAAGGCATGTACAGCACTAGGAAAAGAGAGCCAAATGTGGTTAACCTACTTATATCTCATCTGCTTTAAGACTGTCTTATATCCAGTTCTTAATAGTGTTAGAAATTTCAAGGTCCTGAGTGCACTCCCCACTGCCCCCAGGGTTTGGCTGCTTGGACTGAGGGACAGCTTTGAGGATGCTCCCCTCTGGCCACAAGAAGCACCAGTGGTGACCTTCTCGCTCACACCTGGGAGCAGCTTTTGTGCTCAGGCTCTCACCCTTTGTCTCTGCCTGACTAATACTGCAGGTATTCCTTTGCCAATTCGGTCCTGTGACTTCCTGACTCCTCCAAAGAGCCAAACTTGCAGAGGTGGTGTAACCTTTTGGCATGACTTTGGACCTGCCTCATCTCTATGGACCTGCATAATGTTCTGGACTCTTGGTTGAACCTGATGATCACAGCCAGAGCTGTTCACCTGTGTCCATCTTGTGTGGCCTCTGCACTGCCACCACTACCTGCCTCCAGGTCACCTGCCCTTGCAGAAACTGCCTGTCCTTGCTGCTTCTAGGCAGCTGTAATAGCTAGAGCGGCATAAGTATCTGATTAGCAAGTTCAGTTGCTTACAGAGAATAAATGTCCTATAAATAAATAAATGCTAGGTGGAAAGTTATTAATAAATAAGGAGAAACAAAATAACCCTGTTTAATGTAAGGAGAATACGAGATGATTTGAACTCCTCTGTGCCTACTCTGTAATGGGTGGCTGCTTAGTCAGTAGGAAGGGGATTTGATTGGTCTAGTTTTTCTTCCTTTTCTACTGGTTGTACTGCCTAAACAAAGGAGCCTGAGTGATGAAGTCAGTGTGGAAGTGGCCTGATAGCTGGATGCATTGGGGTCCCTGAAAGAGATTGGAGAATTCTGGAACCATTGGCCATTTCCCATGTATGAACAGCTGCACTCTGGAGCAGTCAGCAAATAGAGAGGTCCCAGCAAGGTGCTGAAGGGAACAGCAACAGCTTTCATATTAGAAAGGCCATATGTTTCTATGTATGACACATTCTGAATCATGCACTTATATCACATCTAGGAAAAATTCTGAGATTCTGGCAGCCCAAACATTTCCAGTATTGAAGAACTTGTGACTAGAGAGTTTCTATGAAAACAGATTTTTTTTTTTTTCCAGGGAGTAGGGGGAAGAGGGAAGAAAAAGAAGCATATAAGTGTAGCACACCCAGTGGCTGAATTGTCTTATTATGCTTGTCCTTGATCTAGTTCTATGAAACTATTTGACTCTCAGGAAATTCCCTGCAGTTCCTTGCAAGATCAAAGACCTCCAACTTGTGGGTCTTCTGTCTGCATACTGACCTGAGTTGTCTAGCTTGAATCTTGCCATTAGTCTGCATTTAACTGTGATGATTGGCTGCGATCTCTGTCGATGCACAACCACAGTGAGGAGTTCAGTGAAAGTGAGAATCATTTTTATATTCAACCTAAAAAGGATAAAATATGAAAGAATATAATAATAAGAAAAGAGAAGAGAAATCTAGGTAGGTGAAACTTACAGGGGAAGACTTTTTTTTTTTTTCTCTTTTCTTTCCAGGGTTATTGTTTGGAGGAGGACTTTTTTTCTGCCTTTGGACAATGTTACAATGCTGACTTATTAAAAAGAAAACATAATTATTTTGATGGTAGTGATTCTGCCTAGCAGACTGACAGGTTGAGCACACATATATAATGCAGTCTCTGAAAAACAATCCATCTGATGTCAGGTCACATGAATGAGTCATGAGTATTTATCAGTATGTCTGAATATTTATAGTAGAAAACCCAAGGTTTGTTTTATAAAGCACCATGCTCCGTGTCGAATAAACTTGTGGAACTACTAGACAGTCTAACACTGTCATTGCTGTAGATACCTATTTTTACACACAATGTACATGTTATAGGTTATACATTAAAAATGGGTTTCTCTTGTCTTGTTTTAGAACCTACTTCTGCTGTAGCCTGTAGCGGATCTGTAGGAAATCTGAATGTCACTTCCTTTACTTTAGAAGTAATCATAAATTACCTCATGTCAAGTATGTTGAGAGTCCTCTATGGGTTTCATTTCATTATTTGGCTGTGTATTTATCTGCAGCACAAGCAATGTTCAGTTACCTGGGGTCATTTTCATTCATAGGTATTCTGTAGACCTGTCATTTATGTATATCTAGGGTCCTTGTACACTCAAGTATAAACTGTTCATTATAGCTCCAATCATTCACACTTATTAAAGTCAATAAAAGACCGTATAAAGATATTGCCTAAGAAAAATGTACACAACTAAAATACTTAATGTTATTTATAATCTTTTTTTAAAACATTCAAATAGGCTCTCAGTGCCTGCACTAAATATAACTTTTGTAAAGTCTTCTGAGATTTTATGTCTTTGTATGAAAATTTAAAAAAATATTAGTTCAAATTTGTTTGTGCAGAAGTTCTCTAGGCTTGCCTTGTAACAGTTAATTGTTACATAAGACGTTGTCGTTTTTCCAATGTTAAAAAAAAAATCACCTGAAAATCAAATAGACTGAGGGAAATAATTTAATAGAATTAGGAGATCTATGTTCAGCATTTACTTAGATCACTAATTTGTTTGCATATACCATCCAAAGCTCCTGCATTCTATGTCACTATTCAAGCTAATATTATTTGGCTTAAAAAAAGAAGAGAACTTTCATCTTTAAAAGTTTAAAANATTCAAATAGGCTCTCAGTGCCTGCACTAAATATAACTTTTGTAAAGTCTTCTGAGATTTTATGTCTTTGTATGAAAATTTAAAAAAATATTAGTTCAAATTTGTTTGTGCAGAAGTTCTCTAGGCTTGCCTTGTAACAGTTAATTGTTACATAAGACGTTGTCGTTTTTCCAATGTTAAAAAAAAAATCACCTGAAAATCAAATAGGCTGAGGGAAATAATTTAATAGAATTAGGAGATCTACGTTCAGCACTTACTTAGATCACTAATTTGTTTGCATATAACATCCAAAGCTCCTGCATTCTATGTCACTATTCAAGCTAATATTATTTGGCTTAAAAAAAGAAGAGAACTTTCATCTTTAAAAATTAAAAAAGGCATTTAAGTATAAAACTGTGTGAACAGGTTTATTTATTTTAGCTTTAGACATACTGCATCCAAGGTATCTTAAAACACATACTTTTGCAGACTTTCCAAGAATGCCTAAAAAGATTATTTTTATAAAATTCCCCATACTTTTATATTATATTCATATCTTCCTTTGGCTTAAGGTAAACATTTCATATTACTTAGGCTTTATCCATGACCAACTGCTGATAACAGCCTGTTCATCCCTCCTATATATTTATCCTTAACATTATTTAATGTAAAGAATTATCTGCCACATGAAAATTTAGGGTTTGTTTTTTTGGTCTTAATATTCTCCTTTGGTTGATAGGAAATAGCCATGGTAAAGAGGCATGGTCACTAATGACTGCAAATGTCCAACAGGAAAATAACAATTTAGTTGCTAGCAGGACCATTTTAGGACATCTCATTTCTTCCACAGTAACAGAATTTTCTTATCTTGCTAACAGCTGCTCTGTGACTACTATAAACAAGATACTTATCTTCTTCAAATATCAAGCTTATTGCTGTCTCAACACATATGTCAAAACCCCTGTGTTTGGATGGACAATGATAAATTAAACTCCAGACTTGTAAAAATCATTTTTAGCATGATTTTGTTTCATCTGTAGAAATGAGGGGTTTGCAGATTTTTATTACGTAATGTGTCTGTCAAAAAAAAAAAGAGAAAATGTAGGTGTAAAACAGAACAAATTTTCTATGTTGTATTTTGGACCATAAGAAGACATTATCTCTTAATATTTTGTAGTGAGGCTGGTCAGTCACAGACAGTCTTAATTCTTCTTGATTATGGCCTTAGATAGTTCACATACTGATTTTCTCTTAGTCCAATTAGTATTTTTCTAGATGTTCAGTTTGCCATTGGCTATATAGAATTAGCATGCAGATGCTCAATATTTTTCTCTAGGGCTTTATGTAATACTATAATAATAAGAGATGTTGTTGCAAAATCTTAAACACCTACTGCAAAAATACACAATAACATAGCCTCTTTTCAGTTCCTGAAAATCCAAATAGAATCATTGGTAAAGGACAGAAGTTGAAAGGAGTAAAAAATTCTGTTTAAAGATAATTTATGAGGAAAAAAAAAAAATCTGTGCACCAAAGAGACTGTGTCTATTATATGTCTAACAGCAGCTGCTAAATGGTGAAAAATTTATTTTATTCTTAGCCAAGATATCAGGCGTGTTTGTCTGACAAAATGTGGTTGTTCCACTTTCAGGCTTGGTTTCCCTCTCTGATGTGAATTAAAATGAAATATTGTTGCTGTTTGTTGAGAATGTCTCAAGGCATTTCTTGACTCTGTGTATTATAATTTGAAGAACTTGGCTATGGTTTCTTGTTTTTGCTCTATTGTTCTGTCTGCATCTCTTCATGTTTTACATGTCATGCTGTCCCCACTTTAATGTAAAAGTGACTGTTACCATTATCTGAAAAGCATGGGTCAAAATAAAGTAAAACCTCTAATAATTGAATTAATACTCTGGATGACATCTGTGATTTGAACAATAAAGTCTGAACATGAAGAATAACAAACCTATTTTCCTCTAGCATTGTCTACTGTAAACCATAGAATTGTATGCGGGCAGAGAATATATCAACGAAGCTAGGAATTATTGAATTCAGTTTCATTGACACAAGGTAATTTGTTATTGTCAAATACTGAAAATAAAGCAGTATGTTTAAATATCTGTGGGGTCTCACACATATATGCGCACGCACACGAACGTGCATTCCAAAAGGCAAATGTACCCGTCTCCAGCCACAGCCTTCTCTTCAACTTCTGAATCACTTTACCTATAGGACTGTTTTGACCGTTCTTTGTTCTCCCTCCTACTCAAGTTCATGAACTTTTTGCCCCGGGAAAGAACCTTACTGTCAAAATTCACTGCATAACAACCTCATTTTTAGGTGAGTCCACTGATAAAGGAAATAGCTCAACTGTTGCACATACAGGGACTGAAGCTTCTTTCAGACAGTTCTCTGAAGAACAAGCAGTAAGACCAAGAAATCTACAAGCAGTGCTTCTGAGTATTATCAGAGACATCTTAGTAAATATTGAGGTGTCCCAAAAGCAATTTAGATAGGAAAATACATTAACTCTGTTTAGCTGCTTCTCAAAGGCACTGCTTTTGTGGTTTCTCCAACTTTTACTTTGATTGTAAACTACAATTAATTCCAGTGCATTCCAGTGTTCCAGTGCATTGTTTTGTTCATTCTATCTGATTATAACTGTACAAGAAAAAGCTTCAGGAATCTTGTGACATCATATCAAGAGCAGCTTGTGCTTTCCAGTTTAGAAAGAAAAAAGCTTTTTTAAATTTCCTAGAGTTGTTTAAATATAAAGTTCCCATATGTTCATCTCTTATGCTGGATGTCAGTTTAGAGTCTGCCCTTAGCTATACCTTTCTGCTTGACTAGTAGTCACCACTGGACAACACCAAGGCCAGAGGAGCAATAGATGCTTATAGTGCATCTCTGAATGAAGTTCAATTTATACAGACCATATTAGAATTATGATGGTCATCCTGAGTGCATCACTACTGTTAGGGTAGTCTAGATTTTATTACTATGTGTGCACTATTGAACAAAGTAAAGAAGAATATGACAACAGCTAGAGAAACTGACATTACTATTACTATCACTATTAATTACTGTTATTTTAGGAGTTGCATATTTTTTTAGATTAATTTTCTTTAATATTGTGATTTCAAGTATGTGTTGACAGCAGCTTAGCATTGAAAGTATCTTCCATTAAAATGTGCTGCATTTCACAAAGGGACATAGACAATGGTTTCTTCTTCTGTAGCATCTCTGTCACTAGATAATATCACACAAAAATAATATGGCATATGTATAAGTCATTAATATGTACAGTTGTCTTCTATATTTAGGAAGAAGACTGAAGAAAGAAAAGCCACAGCAAAGACACCCTTTAGGTGCTAAGAGATAATATAGAAAAAAAAATTCAGAATCTATATAATATATTTGTACTAGCCTGCAGTTATTAGCTTTGGTTTCAGTATATGTCTTTTGATAAAAGGTGTGCAGTAATTTCTTTTGGTATTTTTCCCTTTTCTTCTCCTAGATATATGAGTATTATCACGAATTCTTGATGTTTTCCTCAAAAGTTCACATAGGTCCTCATAAAAAGTAACCTACACACATACAAATCATTTCCTTCTTTAATGTTAAATCATATTGAAAACAATGACAGTAATGAATGTGCATCACTGAAGCTAAAAGTAGGGGAGGGAAGCTTATGGATATGGTGATTAGCTTCAAAACTCCAAATGTTATCTACTGGAGCTGTTCATGTTTTTAAAAATACAGAGGCACAAAGGACATACACGGATAGAAATGCTGGATACAAACACATGCAAACTTGAATAGTATCCTGAGAAAAGACCTCTGGGATAAGTTCTGGCTAGAACATTTCTTGGAATCTGAGCAAAGAAATGGTCTCCAGCTGTTTGATTCATCTTATGTAGAAAGAAGCAGGATTTTGCATATATATTTTTGGTAAATATAATGAGCATCAAAGACCTACCTACTTCTAGCTATTTTTTCCCCCAAAAAGAGCAATGGGCAGAACCAAACACAGAAGACAAACATGGATGTACACATAAGAACTCTTGAGGATAAATATCATGCATCCTTCTTCAGTTTGTTGGTTTTTCTATCTGGATTGCTTCAAACTGTATTTAGTAGCTA
>WAAB01025511.1:0-24384 GCA_013389865.1 Piaya cayana
AAGCTTATTTCATCAAATTGTTGTCATTGTGGATACTATGCCAATTTTCCTTTGGGAGTGAAAAGAATAAGTCTGAAAGTTTCAAACCAACCTAATAAAGGCTGAAATAAAAGATATATGTTATATTGGTACCCACTATCCCTGCCTTCCCCAAGGATTTTTTCATTGCCAAAGCTGAGATACAATGACTCTTTGCAAAAAGCGCTCTTCATCCCAACCCTAGCATCCTTGCGCAGTTCATCAGATCTAGCACTAAAGCGAGTCCTTATGTCTCCCACTAATCTTGCCAGTTAGAGCCCCTGGACAACTTCTGAGAACACATTTACAGCTCCGGGACACAGTTACCCAGTGTCACTGCAGCACTTGGTTGGTAGGGAATTATTCCTGAGCAGGGTGCTTGATTCCTACACCGGGTCTCACAGTGTGCCCAAGATAACAGCTCCTTTACTCCAAATGAAACTAGGGTTGTTGAAGAATTGGTTTGATACCTAAACAGAAATTAGGAGAATGCAAAGCTTTCTCCCTTCCTTCTTTCTTCCCCCATGACACAGATGTCTTTAGCTCTCCTTCCTACCCAGCCCTATGTGCCTGAGTATTCCTAGTCTCCCATTGCTCCACACCCACTTTTCCACAGGGAGTCCAGCCATCCTTTCCATGGCATCCTCCCACAGCTACCTGATGTCTCATAAACTGGGGAATGAAAAGGCTTTCCTGTCTGCTGCTGGTGCAAGGCTGGCACTGGATTTTGCAAATGACCCTTTCGTCCCTCATGGAAAGCTCTGGGTCTGGGCTACAGTTTTCAGCAGTTTCATTTCCCAAATGGGCCTTTTCCTGCAAATAGGCAGAAGGCAGTAGATTAATGGAAGACACACAAGAGCTATTTAATTCCGTCCCAGTTTAGTATAATGATCTGCACCACTGTGTTGTCTTGGAAAGAAAGGGGGAGAATATCAGGAAATTTGGGTTTTTTTCATTTAGAGGGAGAAATGGAGACATTTTGAGAGATTAAGTGATATGCTTAAGGCTTGGTAGGGGGTCTGACCTCAGCTCAGACCTGAATTTACTGTTGCACAGTCATGTGACTCAAGCTCAAGACCTTTTCTAACCTTTGAATAAAATATTTTTAAAACCAGTCAGTTACAGTTCTTTCTGGCATGGCATCTTTCACATCCTCCTAGTAAATCCGAGGATATTAGAAATTTTAAGAATAAATCCAGGTCACAATATCCTGCATTTTGCTGAAGTCTCCTAGTGAATTTTGAGAACATAATTTCTATTTTGCCATAGTAGCACTTGCAGAAGGTTTATTTCTTTGCAAATGCCAAATCTAATGTTTCAAAGAAAGCTCAAGAAGAAATGAAAATGGGAGCAGAAGGGTTCATAGCTGTCATTCGCCTTAAGATTGTTTATGAAAGCCTGAGATGACCTACTGCTTTAAATGACATTGATTGGCATACTTTAACTTTGTGCTAATGGACTAATGACTTGCAAAGCTCTGAACATTCAAAGGGAAAAAAAAAAAAAGACTGGCATCTGTGAAAGATGTTGATTGCAATCTGTGGTATTCAGCTGACTTTTCCAATAAGCATTAAATATGCAGGACCCTGTATAGAATTGTGATTGTTGCTGTTTAAAAAAAGAATTTCCTCAAATAAAAAAGGCTTTTGTCTTTAGTGGCAGGAATACAACATGTTAAAATGAATACTCTCAGCTGTAGCCTGAACACTAGAGGCAAACCTTCCTAGAATTAAGCAACACGTAGTGTCTGAACAGTCCTTGTAATCCTTCAGTCTGAATCAAAGAGCACTGAGAAAATAAAGCTAAAAAAAAAAAAAAGAGAAAACCCTTTCCTCCTCCTTCTGCAGGACACACGCTAACTGCCTTTGAATTTTCTTTTCTGCCTTAACTCAGTTGTATGCTTGGGATAGAACGAAGAGTAGGATCTGCTTTTAAATTTCCAGTGCAGTGGTGACTGTTTCTTCCACTCCTTTTATTATTCCAAGTAAAATGTGCCACTACAAGAATCCTTTTGTGACATGAAATACTGTCAAAAGGTCACTGTTTAGAGCACAGACAATATAGCATGAGACACTGCTAATCTATCAGTTCTATGATGAATATGTTGACAAGCAGCTGAATTTTAATAATTAATCATGATAAAACTAAGGTGAGTTAATAATTTAGAGACTGATAATGGAGAGTGGTGTGACTCCTTGAGTAGACAGTTTCTGTTAAGTTTCACCTCTGTTAATTTTAACCAAAAGGAGCACTGTCACTTTTAATTATCAATGGGAAGCTCTTGGAGCTGTACAGCTGGCACAGAGGAGGTCAGCTCCAGTAAATGTTAACAGCTCAAGAGAGAAAATTCTGGGAGCCGATATAAAAATATAGTCTAAAGCTAATCAATATAGTTGGTTCCTCAAGCTGTATGTTTGCTTTACCACAGTACTTTGTTACTGAAGAACAAGTAAGCAAAATGGTTAAAAACTGAATAAATAGAATCATGGAATAGTTTGGATTGGAAGAGACCTTAAAGGTCATCTATAGAAAGTAGATGTTTGTCATCACAAATATTTTAATTGTGAAAAGTCAGTGTGAAGGCCTAACCTTACTAGTAGTGGTGGCAGAATTGTCACCAACTTTAATGGAACCAGAGCTTACCCATTTTTATGCATCTTTTCACCAAATTTTCTCCTGACCTGTCCAATCTTTTGAATTTCCTCCTTGGAAAAAAAAAAATGCCATGAGATGTAGGTGCTCATTCTTTTGTCAAGCAGATTGTCCCTCCATAAAGTTTGGTTTGGGTTTTGTTTTTTTTTTTAATTTAAATGGCCTATTTCAACTTAAGGAGTAAGAGATCCCATGAGATATTTCTCTAAGCTCTACAAAAATCAGTAGCAGGATATGAGATGACCTAAATTATGTTCTGCTGGAGGGAAGGATGCAGAGAAAAGGGTGTGTGGACCCTGCCCTTGCAGCCCTACTCCATGTTGCTCCTACAGCTGCAATGGGAAAACTGTAGTGCTGCCAGTGGTGAGAGGTAGGAGGTGTAGGGGATAGAAGGCAGGAATTTAAAGGAGAGCAGGCTTCAGCAATTCTGCTGCCAAGGGAATTGATTTTGCTTTTATATCCCAACTGATAAATGCATCATGATTTCTCAGGGCTGAATGTGTTGGTGTAAGGCACTGGAGCATGTGCTCTATGTAAGATTGCCAGCACGGCATTAGATGCTGGAGTATCTGAGGATTGACTTGTGTTTCTCACTACTTATGGTAGGAAATTCCTGGAATACTGGGACTACTGAGGTACCTATTCAGTTATCAGAAGCATTTGGCAAGTTTCTAAGGGCGACCACTGTAGCTGAAATGTTATTTTAGTAACTTTACAAAGCTCTTTGATAAACAGACGTTGACATTTCTAAGGAACCCTGTTCTTTTCACCCTTATGGCAGTCAGAGTTGGCCAGCAGAGAGGAAACAACTCGCATGATGTGGCTTAGGTTACACAAATCAGACGATTAAACAGACTTTTCAATGTTTACCATTTAAGTAGCTGCTTTTGTTCCAGGCTTGGCCTGGTTTTCTCCACTTAACTGTCTTGTTTGCAGAAGTTGGTCGTTTGTTTTAAAGACGCATTGGTGTGGTTTTAAAAGAAGAAATAATAAATCAGGGAGAGCAGTGAATAGTTAAAAGTATATGGTATTAATATTCAGAGTTACTTTGCTTGGTCTGAGCATTGTATCAATGGTAAAAAAATTAACACTAAAAAAATGCATGCAAAGAGCGGCTGCTTCTGAGAAGTGTTCCAAGCAGTGCCTGCTTGCCACTCTTACATCTCCGAGTGTGTGATCTTGTCTGTGTTAGTTGTTTGTTTTGGCCACACTCCAAGGGATTTATACTACAGGCTGTTTTGTCACTGCAGTTGACATAACTCACAGTTTTTCTCTTTGGTTTTTCACTAAAGTTAATTGTGTTTGTCAAACTGCACAGAATAACTTCATCTCACTGTTTGTAGTTCCATGTCATGTTGTGTTGAGGTGTGATGAAGTCATGTCCTGTCATGATTTTATGTCGTTATATGACAAGACATCTTCCTCATAAATTAACACAATTTGATTAAGTTGCAGCATTGAGTCAAGTTATTCTAGTCAAGTTTCAGCAGTCCTTGGGACCCAAAGTAATTCAGCAACAAAGCATTAGGCTAAATTTGTGGGATGTGAAATACTCCCCATAAAATCAGGATTGTCCCATGAACTTCTTTGTTTTTTAGATAACATTTGCATTATATCCCAGTCTAAGGCTGCTATTAAAATTATTCCTGAATCCTGATTTGGCTAGCAAACATAGGTGATGAAATACCCATGGTTTAGGCATCCATTCCTGTAAAGACAAATTTCACATATATCTGCATTTGCTAGTTTCCAGTCAACTTCAATGAAAGCGGTCCACAAATGTATGTCCTTACTCCCTAAATCCATTATGTGGTGTTATGATTTACTGTGGTAGACGTGTGGATGTTTGAAAGAATGACAGCGTCTAGTGCACCATCTATCCACGGGGATCCATGACCCATAAATCATTGCATTTACATGTAGCAACCTGCTGCATACAGGATGGTACTTAAAGTATGAGCAAAGAGTATTAATTGGCAGGAAAAACAGACCTATGCCTGTTCTATAGTAAATCATAATTAATTTGCCGTGTCCTCAATAAAATATGCCAGCATCCCTGAAGTCATATGTGAACCATATGCAATTATTGACAAATGTCTGCATGAAAGGGTCAGGTGTGTTTTATATGCCCTGGAAAGCCCAGTTGCATAGCACCAGACTTGAGAGCTAAGTCTGTATCAAGGGGGTCACCAAATTCAGCTACTTTATGGTAATGCTATCACCCACTGACTTGATTCATTTGTTGAGGTAATTGCGTATGTTATTACTCAATTAATGTAGGATTTTAATTATAATTCACTCATCTATACATTTCAGGCCAAATTAGACTATATATCATGTAATCTTTGGTTTTTTATATTGGCAGAAATAAATAGTTGAATCACATTTTTATGTGTAATAATTTGTATCAGCAGTCATCAGCTTCCTTTCTGTGGACTGAAGAAGCAGTAATATTGCATTCTATCTTAAAAATACATGTTTTTGAGGTTGATTGCCTATATGCATATAGAAGGGTTTTGAGAATCTTGCAATATTTTTTGTAGTTGGCAGAAATTTGCTGAAGTTATAAAATTTCACCACACACCCCCCCCCCCTTATCCCGAATTCCCCAGTTCTCCTTCTTGCTAGTTATTCATCACTTTACAGTATATGAACTCTGGAGGTTTCTTTTTATCCAGCGTTGTACTTACTACATAATGTCAATAACTACTTATATCTTCAATACAGTCCATAAGCAAGAAGACAGATCAAGTCTAGCTTCTTCATGATTTATTATAAATGGGTTAGCTATTAGATTTTGATTTCAGACCAGCAGAAAGCCCTTGCACTTTGACTATCCCTACATAGTAAATATTTTTTCTCAAGTAATTCAACCAGCAGATATAAAAAGTGAGCTCTCTCCTACAAGCTCTAATAGTTGTTGAATGGTTAAAACTGCCTCTTGTGTTTCGGCTTTTACTAAATTTTGAACAGTGGGCATCACATTTATTCCTTCCCTGAACAACTGATGCTATGAAGTAACCCATTATGCATGAGTAATGACAAAGGAGTTTAGCGTTTAGGAGCTGACCAACTCGCTTTAAGATTGAGATGAATTACAGCCCCTAGGTGTATATGATAATGTTACTTCTTCTCTGTCTGCTGCACTAATTTGTGGCTTAGAGGTGATGCTCAGGGATGCAGTGCGACCTCATCCCTCAGGCACCCTGTTACACATTCATATCTTCCTCTATCTAATGTGGAATCCCACCTTCAACTACCTGTCAAAGGAATGACAAGAGAAAAAGACCCGATCCTGCAAAGTGCTAAGCATACTCCAAAATCTTGCATTCCTTCAGCTCCCCTATGATTAAGATCCTCAAGTTTGTCCATTCTGCATTAGGTATGGCATCACTGGGAATTCCAGGTGTCATTTCTGTCTCATTTCTGTTTTACTTGTTTCTGTCTACTAGTCGATCCTTAGTTATTTGTTTGGTTGTTGTGTTGCAGCCGCAAGGCTGGTGCACTGTATCGGTAAAAAATAAAAACTGTTATATAAATCAGATAAAGAAAATAACCATCAATTCCTTATGGGAAATTGTTTATTTTAAATTACTCTCATATGAATGATATTGTGTGCTGAGCTAAGAAGAAAGCAAGCTGACAGTACCTCTGGCCATTTTAAGATCTCTTGTGGAGAGTTTGGTGCTTCATTTGCAGTCATTAGGAGCTGTCTTCTTGGGCTGGTATAAGAGGACAGTGCAGTAAAGACCATGAAACCAGAGGTGAAAGAAAGTCAGGGGTTCCCTCTTGTGGGCTCAGATCTATCATAGTGTAACTGTTTTTAGCTCTCTCATGGTCACAGGCTGCTCCTGGAATAAAATGCACTTCATGTAGCCTAAATATGTACTCCCAGCGTCTTAGCTTTGAGAGAGATAAATATGCTTGGGGTTTTGTTTGCTTTTATTTTGTAAAGTTTTTTTTTTAGTTTTGTTTGTTTAAGGAAGTGGCTGAGCGGAAAGCATTTCCATATGCTGCAGCATGGAAAATTTGAAATGTAAGACTTTATACTGGTGAATTATTATTAGTTGTTTATACTAGAATTCCCAACATCTTGTAGAATCTACCAAGAGATGCCAGGAAGGCGTGATTACTCCACTGCAGAACTCCCCAAATCAGTGTAGGGACAGAGATTAAAACGCAAGCCAGTGCACATAAAGAGTGTTAAAATGGAAGTCACCTCTGCTTGCTGTAATATGGCACAGTTGTTTCTTAAAGGTATTTCATAGGTAATGAAACTAAACAGCTTAGTTTCATTATTCAAACTGAGATAAATGCATGGGGAATACATTTCAATACATCATCTAAACCTCCATGTGATTTAAGTCTCCAGTCAAGTCACAGTCTATTCAACAAAACACTACATTTGCAGGAGTTGGTCTTTGAGTTACAATTAGGACTTCGGTTCTCGAAAGGACATGAAGTCTATTTTTCTTTTTTAAGGATTGAGTGATTACACAAATAAAGATGTTTCCCCAGCTAATTAGTTTTGGATCTCTGCAGGCTATCGTATCTTGGGCATGTCCCATTTCACAAGCTTGGGCACTCTCAGTGCTCTATTGAGAGAGGAAGAAGGAAACTGGAGGGTTGCTGGAGTCACTAGGATGGCAGTAGTGGGCAGATGGCTTCTAGATGTTTGACCTTGGTAGAATGGTGAAACTAGGAATATTTTCTGGCCTGTTGTATGGAGAAAGACCCTGTCCCTGTAAAGGTGTCCAGAAAACAGAACAGGATGAGAGACAGAGCTGGGAAATCAAGCAGCTTGTGTGGATGTAGGGCTCTGGAAATAATAACCAATCTGATGTATTTCCAAACTCAGGTGTCTGCAGTGAGTCATGCCTTTGAAAGAGAGATTGATACCGCGTATGTGTCTTAAGGAATATTGACATAGCAGCCTACCTTATACAGTGTAAACTACATCACTTTTAAAGTTCTTTCAGCTACAATGGTCTTAGAGCAATTAAAAGAAAATAGCAGATAAGAAGGATAAGATGACATGAAGAGGGTAGAGCTGGCTCCTGCCTCTTTCCAGCAGAATTCTGGTCAAGGGTTTGGTCTGTGGTGTTTATCTTGGTAATGTCCCTTTATGTGTCTTATACTCTTCAACCTGAGTTGAAGAGTAAATCGTCATTTCTGTTTTCTTCTGTGTGGTGCATGCATAGAGTGAACAGGAAAGCTTCAGGGAATCAAATCTATTCCCACAAGAAGTCAGTGGGGAATTACTCACTGATATTCATGGAAGTGAGATTCAGCTTCTCTTGCTTGATAGATTACGTTATCCAGAAGGTAAAACTTTACATTTTGAGTTCTTTGATAACTCTGTACTAGTTACTACTCATTGATAAGCATCATGCTGTTCTTCAAGCAGTGAGTGGAAAGCAGAAGATGCTGTCAGTGTGCAAGATCAAGAGATACGGGAGATATCAGATGGCTATCTGTCTGGCTCATTTGCTCGCATGCCCTCCTGTGATCTCAGAAATCTGCTGCAACTCTGCACTCTGTGGAAAAGCCATAATATGCAAAACAAACATGATGCTGGCGATGCAACATTAAGCGACTGATGATGTTAAGAAATGTACAAATACTCATGTTTGAGGCCGTCTGGTCTGGTTTAGGCCTCTTGAGCTTCTTTAATAGATGAATACTGTGAATTACATAGTGAAGTGCTTAAGGATAGAAGCCTTCGTGTTATTGTTGCTACATTCTCTGAAATTAATATTTTCTGATTTATAATTCCTCTGCATCTCTCTTCTTCATATACATGTATGTATGTACGCAATGTATATATTTTGAAAGAGAATTTTCTGTTTCATCTCTCTTGGGAAAATTCTTTTCCCTTAAGATGCCTGGTTTGCCCTAAAATGGGCCAGTGGCAGTGAGTTAATAAATTTTTGCTTCTTTCTTTAAGAACTTTCACTTCAGTAACAGAATAGTACTGAATGTAAGTAGAATATAAATTTTATACAGTTGAAATGCCTGCTTTGATAGGAGGGGGCATAATCACGAATGTCAGGTATTCCAAATTGTTTTGAGATGACTGGATTAATTTTGAAACACTGCCTCAGTGCAAAGAAACAGCCCAAGGGTGGATTGATCTTGTTTACCTACTGACATATTCCTTTTGTTGTTGTTTGTGCAGAAATTTGCCCATGCAAAGCTGTATGTGTTCAGAAGGCAAGTTCATTTTTGACCTTTAGACTGATTTTCTTCATCTTCTCTGGTTTGTCAAAAAAAATGTTGCACCATTCCTCATGTTTTAGAAAGGAGGCTCAGGAGTGATTTAAGCCTTTAACATATTTCAATGCCTCAGTTGTCTTGCAGCATCCCAGTGCGATGTTGCATCACCCAGAAGAAATACTTGGTATTTTTCATTATGATATTGTAGGGTTAGCCAAGGGACCCAGTGTAAAAGTTAACATCTGTACTGACATGCTGTGGTGCTGTTTCTCGTTAGCCCACCTTCTGCTAAAGCATGTCAAAATGATGCTGTTGCACAGATTCCTGAATCAAAGAGCTCTTCCTTCTCTCATGCCTCCCACCCTCACCTATACAACCTGCTGTGGACCTTGGGGTAAAAGGGAAAAGAATGCAAGTTTCCCTATGACAGCATTGTTTCTAATGATTTATTATTTCTATTACTGTGGTCCTTGGAGGCCACGTGTAAAGGCTGGGGCTTAATTGCTCTAGGTGCATTGCAAACATGGTAGGAAAAAAAGCAAGTGTAATCCTGAAGAGACTTGTTAATAAAACACCCTTGCTGACTGTGAGTCAAACAGGTGTGTGAGTGGGGAGAGAAGGTAGGAGATACAACAGAAGAGCAAGTTTACTGTACAGTAAATGTATGCAGAAGCTAAAGGAAAGTGTGCTTTACTCGAGGCTCGGGTACTAAAATAGGTCTTACCAGCCTCTGAAGAAGAGTCAAGACTGAGCAGAGTAGCTGGACCTTGTACCTGCCAGGAGAGTTAACAAGCCTGGCAATAAAACTCTGGGTAATGATGACTCTGAAGAGTTACGTTTGCTTTGGAATTTACTTTTATAAAAGCATGAAAGTTTTATGTATAAACAAGATCTGTAACTACCTATATAAAAGTAAGAGGGTTTAGTACCTTTGAGAATGGCACACTATATTTTGTATGCTGCTGCAGGATAGATTTTGTATTAGAACTGTTGGATCAGAGCTCAGTAAGTAATTCAATACTGGTTATTTCATAAGCTTTGTCTTTGGTGAACATAAAATATAATTTTCTGTAATCAATTTATTATATGATATTTTTTTTTACCTTCCAATCTCCTCCTGCCAGACTTATTTGTAGCTTTTNAGGATAAGATGACATGAAGAGGGTAGAGCTGGCTCCTGCCTCTTTCCAGCAGAATTCTGGTCAAGGGTTTGGTCTGTGGTGTTTATCTTGGTAATGTCCCTTTATGTGTCTTATACTCTTCAACCTGAGTTGAAGAGTAAATCGTCATTTCTGTTTTCTTCTGTGTGGTGCATGCATAGAGTGAACAGGAAAGCTTCAGGGAATCAAATCTATTCCCACAAGAAGTCAGTGGGGAATTACTCACTGATATTCATGGAAGTGAGATTCAGCTTCTCTTGCTTGATAGATTACGTTATCCAGAAGGTAAAACTTTACATTTTGAGTTCTTTGATAACTCTGTACTAGTTACTGCTCATTGATAAGCATCATGCTGTTCTTCAAGCAGTGAGTGGAAAGCAGAAGATGCTGTCAGTGTGCAAGATCAAGAGATACGGGAGATATCAGATGGCTATCTGTCTGGCTCATTTGCTCGCATGCCCTCCTGTGATCTCAGAAATCTGCTGCAACTCTGCACTCTGTGGAAAAGCCATAATATGCAAAACAAACATGATGCTGGCGATGCAACATTAAGCGACTGATGATGTTAAGAAATGTACAAATACTCATGTTTGAGGCCGTCTGGTCTGGTTTAGGCCTCTTGAGCTTCTTTAATAGATGAATACTGTGAATTACATAGTGAAGTGCTTAAGGATAGAAGCCTTCGTGTTATTGTTGCTACATTCTCTGAAATTAATATTTTCTGATTTATAATTCCTCTGCATCTCTCTTCTTCATATACATGTATGTATGTACGCAATGTATATATTTTGAAAGAGAATTTTGTATTTCATCTCTCTTGGGAAAATTATTTTCCCTTAAGATGCCTGGTTTGCCCTAAAATGGGCTAGTGGCAGTGAGTTAATAAATTTTTGCTTCTTTCTTTAAGAACTTTCACTTCAGTAACAGAATAGTACTGAATGTAAGTAGAATATAAATTTTACACAGTTGAAATGCCTGCTTTGATAGGAGGGGGCACAATCACGAATGTCAGGTATTCCAAATTGTTTTGAGATGACCGGATTAATTTTGAAATACTGCCTCAGTGCAGAGAAACAGCCCAAGGGTGGATTGATCTTGTTTACCTACTGACATATTCCTTTTGTTGTTGTTTGTGCAGAAATTTGCCCATGCAAAGCTGTATGTGTTCAGAAGGCAAGTTCATTTTTGACCTTTAGACTGATTTTCTTCATCTTCTCTGGTTTGTCAAAAAAAATGTTGCACCATTCCTCATGTTTTAGAAAGGAGGCTCAGGAGTGATTTAAGCCTTTAACATATTTCAATGCCTCAGTTGTCTTGCAGCATCCCAGTGCGATGTTGCATCACCCAGAAGAAATACTTGGTATTTTTCATTATGATATTGTAGGGTTAGCCAAGGGACCCAGTGTAAAAGTTAACATCTGTACTGACATGCTGTGGTGCTGTTTCTCTTTAGCCCACCTTCTGCTAAAGCATGTCAAAATGATGCTGTTGCACAGATTCCTGAATCAAAGAGCTCTTCCTTCTCTCATGCCTCCCACCCTCACCTATACAACCTGCTGTGGACCTTGGGGTAAAAGGGAAAAGAATGCAAGTTTCCCTATGACAGCATTGTTTCTAATGATTTATTATTTCTATTACTGCGGTCCTTGGAGGCCATGTGTAAAGGCTGGGGCTTAATTGCTCTAGGTGCATTGCAAACATGGTAGGAAAAAAGCAAGTGTAATCCTGAAGAGACTTGTTAATAAAACACCCTTGCTGACTGTGAGTCAAACAGGTGTATGAGTGGGGAGAGAAGGTAGGAGATACAACAGAAGAGCAAGTTTACTGTACAGTAAATGTATGCAGAAGCTAAAGGAAAGTGTGCTTTACTCGAGGCTCGGGTACTAAAATAGGTCTTACCAGCCTCTGAAGAAGAGTCAAGACTGAGCAGAGTAGCTGGACCTTGTACCTGCCAGGAGAGTTAACAAGCCTGGCAATAAAACTCTGGGTAATGATGACTCTGAAGAGTTACGTTTGCTTTGGAATTTACTTTTATAAAAGCATGAAAGTTTTATGTATAAACAAGATCTGTAACTACCTATATAAAAGGAAGAGGGTTTAGTACCTTTGAGAATGGCACACTATATTTTGTATGCTGCTGCAGGATAGATTTTGTATTAGAACTGTTGGATCAGAGCTCAGTAAGTAATTCAATACTGGTTATTTCATAAGCTTTGTCTTTGGTGAACATAAAATATAATTTTCTGTAATCAATTTATTATATGATTTTTTTTACCTTCCAATCTGCTCCTGCCAGACTTATTCGTAGCTTTTCCTGGGTCACCAAGCAGTGATCCAGATCCAGACTGGAGGTGCTGTAGCTGGGGTGTGGTAGTATTCTTGGCCTCAGGCAGGAAGGGACCAACCCTCCCTACTGCCTCCTGAGAGAATGCCCTTACTGCTCTGCCTTTACCTTTCTGCTGTTTCAGGACCCACAGACTCGAGAACATCCTTCGGCTGCTGGCAACATTGCAGCACCTTGTGGTGTCCATGCAGCAAGCCTCTGGGCTCCAGCTGCGGCAGGAGCTGGGAGATACCAGGACAGAAAAGGAAGGAAGGGTTAGGGAAGGATGAATTTTTTTCTGAAGTATTCCTTCAGTCTCTTCTGGGAACACTGGGGCATGAGTTATGTTTGAGGGTAGGATGTGGATATAGCTAGCAAGAACATTCTGAAAAGCAAACTTGCTGGAATTACACTTCTGCTTATTGCTCCTGTGAAGCAGCATCTTGTAAACCTGATGATAAATCACGATCCAAAGCCCACAGTGATGGTGAGGTGAAGTACGGAAAGAACCTACAGAGGAGAAAGTGATAACAATGGAAGAGGCATTGATTTGATTTTGATAGCTGCTAAACAAAGTGACCTGACAAAAATCATTGATGCCCCTTTCAACCACCTCTACAGGACGTCAGCTGCCAAACGAGGGGAAATGGTGGGGGTGAGTTATGTGCCAGCTAAAAGACTGATGACTTATGTTTGATGGAGCCAGAATTGTTTGTGAGTGGATGTTTGGTGTATCAGAGAGAGGCCTGGGCGTTTGCCTTCTGTCAGGGTATAGTGAAGGAAAGGCAATAAAAGAGTGCTGCTTGCAGTGGGCTGGCAACAGTTGGCTGTGGGACATGCCTGAGCTCTGCTGCAGCCCCAGGAGGTACACTAGGATCACCTGAAAATACCCTGTTCTTGCACAGGCATTTCTAATGGAAACTTTGTCACTAAAACTCTGTTCTACTTTTAAATGCCCCATTTGTTTCCATTTTATGTGAAAAAGAATAACCTGCTCAAGGTTACCTGGACAAATTCGCTTTGACTGCAGATGTCTGATGTGTAGATTGCTAATAGAGGAAAATGATGCAAGATTTCTGAGTGTTTTCTGAGATATGTTACCAAATAACTTAAATAGTGGCATGTGCCTGACTAATGTGCCTTTCCCTGGCAGCAAAGTTGACTTAATGGGTTTTCTGTGCTCTGCATCCTTCCTTTGCTCCCTGTTACCCACTTGACTAGATTCTTCCTTCTTACCTGTGCCCACACCAGTGTTTGTGGGGCAGTGCTGTAATTTTATTGACATGATCTGACTTTAAAATGAAAGCTTTAGAAGAGATTAAAAGTGGATTTATTAATTTTTACCCATATCCCCTCTCCAATGCAGTTTGTAATATAACCTGATAAATTATCAGCATAACTGGGCAAACAGTGAGCTGTTTTCCCCATCCTGAAGTGATGGAAACAACAGGCTCTTAAGCTGGAAATACCACCAGTGCTTACGCTAATCATCCTCCTTTAGGTAATTGCCTTTATCCCACCACTTGCTGCATTATTCTTTTTTCAGTTTCTGTCACCTTCCGTAAGTGTCTGATAAGCAAGCAGCTTTTGCATGTGTACAGAATTGCTGGCTTCCAGGATTTTCATTTCCATTACTTGCATCAGGGCAACACTAATGAGGTATGAAATCATGATGGCCATGAGACATTTTCTAAGCTAATTTTCCTCCAAAATAAGCAGGCATCTGGGCCTAATGGAGAAGTGGAAGTTGCATGGTGCAAGGAGGGCCTTGGAGAGCCATATGTTTAAAGGCTGATGGTAACATTTCTGCTTTTCTTCCTTATATGGTCCATTTCTACAGTTTGTTTTCTTAATTGCTTTGTGTTGCTGAGTCTCTGTGGACTGTAATGTATGTAAAACAATAAGTATAGTGTGATGCAAGGAAAAGCAAGGGTTTAACTGGCTTGCAATGCGTACCAATACGTGGAATACTGTTAAGTATGAATTTAAGGGACTCACTATCCATTAAACTAAGTCCTAAACCAGTCATAACTTAAATCCTTTGTTCTACCTGTAATATTTTGTAGCAGCAGGTTTGCTGTAGAGCAGTCCAGTGCCTAAGACACTCTCACAAAAGATAAAGCCTTACTTGACTGGATTGCTGCACATGCCATGGCCATTCCAGTAAAAAGGAGCTTGCACAGTCTGTGTAAGTCAAAAGTTTGGAGAGAAGGGAATATTTTCATCCTCATTCTGCAGAAGAGGTAGGCTGAAAAATTAACAGACTTGACTGTAACCTGCATCAACTTCACAGATGTGCTGGTAATTGAATCTCCTGAGGCCTGGTACATCATCATCATCACAAATTCTGAACTAATCAATAACACTTTTATTTGCCGTCCCATAACTGCCACAGTATTTTGTAGTTAAATACCCTGCAGTGTCATTAAAGCCTAGGTTATTTAATAATTGTAACCAACATGGGCACTTAAGGCATTTCTAAAGGAAACAGTGTGTGAGCTATTCAGTATAACTAACAATAAAGCAACATACCTGATTACCCAGCAATGCAAACGTGAAATCCGAACTGAAGTAACCCGGAGGAAACCTGACAGTGTCATACTACTATGGAACATCCTGTTCATTACTCTGCACAGTACAATAAAATGGATGCAAAATGAAATGCAAGATTAAAAATAATAAAAAAAAAAAACCTGGGCTACCTTTATCTCAGGCTAGGAGTGAGAACACACCTTTGTCACCTCTGCCACCCAGAAACTGAGCAGAAGAGGAAATCCAGAACAGCAAATTGCAGCTTTGATAATCCAAATTCAGCATTAAAGAAAATTGAAATGTGGCCAAGCATGCTGGTGATTCACCGGAGTAATCACCTGCCGCCACATTTTCAAACAGTAGCTTTGAAGAAATCCACAAGGTGGCTGACAAAGGGGCAGAAAGCTAATTTGCCAATTAATTTTTGTTATAAATTGTGATAAACTGTGACTTCTGGTCCTACAAGCAGAACACTGCAAGTCAGTGATTCTGTGGCTAGAAATGATGTATTAAGACACTTCAGATAAAACCAAAGAAGTTATCCCCCACCAAATTTGACATGGGAAAAATCAGATTAAAACACTGTTTCTGTATCAACATGGAAAGAACTGAAGCTAACAAACTATGTATAGGAAGATAACTGAGATCTGGCCAACTAAGAAAATCTCTATAGATAGGTTTCCAAATCCCAGCTGTTAAAAAAATTATGAATTGAACTGGCATATGGGTAACGCCACGTTGTTTCTGCTTTCTGGATGGGAGCAGTGCTTTTAATTGGGTTTTCAGCTAGCTGTTAGAATTGGTTTGGATAAACCTGCTGGGAATCTTACATTTAATGTATTGTTTTAGCAGCATTCTTGTTTTCTAACATTCTGATAGAGTCAATATTTAAAGGCTGCAAAAACACTGATGTAGTTTTATTTGCAGTATTGAATGAGCATTTTGGGGAACTGTTCTTCTTTTTAGTTGCCCTTTTTCCCCATTTGTTTATCAATATGCTGGAGATAAGAAGACAAATCCTGTTCCTCTCCTATTGATTTTGGGCTAAGTGAGCAATCAGCCCCTGTAACTCTACTCCTCTGCATGCTCAAATAACATCTAAAAAAGCGGAGAAGCAGTACCAGATGTGAAGACAAGATATAGATACACTGCTTTTGCATGGGATGCATTTAATAGAAACTGAAAAAATGAAGTGAGTACAGCAAGTATTTTGGGAAGACTACCTGAAATATTTCCAATCTTGAAAATCATAGTAAATTAAAACATAATTTGTCTGTAAACCAGTGAGGGAATTTCTCTTCATCAAAAACTTGACCAGAGTATATAGAGCAATTAATGCAAATATATTACAACAGTATGGAGCACGAGCATTTTTTTTTTAATGTTGCAACACTAGAAGAAGCCAAATACCATTATATATTACATTAATGAGATAGATTGCTACTTTTTATGGAGCCTCTGTGCTCTGCACTGAACTGTATGCAGATTTGCTAGTTAATAAGCCCGAACAGTGTTTCTGTTCATGCAAAATGAATCTGAAACGTTTGTCAGATTATCTGTTTTGCATGCCTGACTGGTGTCTGGAGTGGCACTTTGCTAATGTGCTATTACTCAGTGTCATTAACCCACAGAAGTGATTGAAAGGTGAATTTGTATTTGCATCATGCTACTCAGAACAGGCGGTGCTCTGTATTAATCTGTTGCCCTGTGAAATGGTGCTACACAGGATAAAATGAATCAGAAAGCACATACTCCTAACTCTTGGTAGCTTTTTTTCATTTCATTTTCATTAGAGAAGAGTCCTGTTGTGATTATGGTAAAATGCGTTCACGAAGTTGCCTGTGTGAATGTTTGTTTGTTAGCTGTCTGTTCAACATCATTAGAGATCCAAAGTTTTTATAATTCCTGTGAAAAACTTCCGATTGCTTTATTCATCAGTTTTATAACAACAAAAAAAAAGCTGCCACATCAAATATTTTGGCAGCTGCATTATGTATACATAGCTTTGAAGTACTGCATTAAAAAAAGGGGGAGAGAGATTAAGAAATGCAGAGCTGATTTTTTTTTTCTGTTGATTGAGACAGTATAACTGCCCACATGCAAGTAGGTGACTTCCATCCTACAACGTACTTCCTTCTTCACTGAATGTCTTATTTTATTTTCGTAAGTGAAACCATCGTTGTTAGTTTGGTTTGGATTACTTAACTGGTTGTAAACTGCTTAGTGCTTTACATCTCGTGATATTTTTACAAATAGGGTTTTCTTGGGTTTTTTTTTTTGCATACAGTTTAAAAGAAGATTTACCAAATAAAAACCACAATCTTTTTATTTAGGTGGATTTTGAAGTTGAAATAGGGTTTCCTATGACCCGTTCATGCTTGCAAGGAGATAAAAACGTACAAAATGAAACAGTTTCTTGCATACTTCAAATGTAGAAAAACAGGGGAGAGAAGGAGATTTGGGTTATTCTGCATCTCTGCTGATTTGAATCCTTTCTCTTTGGTTTAACAACAAAGTTTGAGGCTTGAAGTAATTAGTCTTCTGGGGGTTTTGTAATATTTTTTTTCTGTAGTTTTGAAATATTGATATATTTGTCTATGTAAAAAGGCAGATACCCCACCCATTAGTTCTTTTGCACCATGCTTCACAAAAGATGGAAGAGTGTGACATACCGTGATAATCTCTGTTTGACATACCCCGGAGTTGGAAATGGTTTTGAAAATGCAGTGAGTGGGAATTTTATTTCCTTTATTAGTGGCTCCAGGCTCCCACTCAATCTGCAGTCAAAATGCTCATTGCTCCAGCAAGAGTTTTACCCATGTAACTGTGCAGTGAGGGCCTGTACCCAAACAGAAAAATAATTAAAAAAAAAAAAAGGTACCAGTGAAGACTGACATTAACAAATCATTGCAAAGAGAAGTGCAGAGCTGATCTTAAATGAGAGATGTCACAGTAATAAATGAGTTCTGAAAATCGTGGTGATGGGCTAGTGTGTCTGGGCTCCGGGTATGGGGAAGTGCCTGACAGCCCTACATTACGCGATGTGTTGGGACTTTGTTTGTCTCTCATCTCTTTAGATGGATGCTCAGTTTTGTCCATTTTCCTTGTAGTAAGGATTAGTGCTGTCTCCAGTTGTGAAGCTTAGCCCTTTTTCAGGGCCTTGAAAAGTAATGGACTTGCTGTTTTTCTCAATTAGTGCTTTATTTTGTTTAATCAGATCAAAATCAGTTTCCTGTCCTCATTCCTTAATAATAATAAATGCACTGATGAGCATAATTGTTATAGTAATTAGACGTAAAACCCAGGAGCAGTCACCCCTAAGTTTTATTGTTCAAAAAAAGGATAAATGCAGAGCAGCCTTGAATGTCAATCCAGAGGTTGATTAGCTGTGTAGCCTAAGTACTGGGATTCTTCTGTATGTTATTTTTACTGTTATTGGATGGTAAAACAAAGAAAAGAAATCCCGAGGAGTTCATCTACATTGACATGATAGATTACAAGAGCTTCTCCAGGGAATTTGTTCATCATGTATAGATAAATTCAATCTCTCTTTTTTTTGTAATGGAAAGATTGCTACAA
Source organism: Piaya cayana (assembly GCA_013389865.1). NCBI lineage: Eukaryota > Metazoa > Chordata > Aves > Cuculiformes > Coccyzidae > Piaya > Piaya cayana. The sequence goes on from WAAB01025511.1 coordinate 18,481, forward strand.
TGTGGGAGTTAATTAGCAGAGCTGTTTATGAAAAGGGGGGTTTATAGGCATGGATAGATGGATGGATGGGTTGATGGATGGATAGATGCTGAGATTTAAAAAAAACAAGTGTACAGGGGATTGCAAAATTTGGAGTTTGCCTATACTTATAAGAAGAAAATTAATACTTGCTGTCAGCCCTAGAAAGCATTTTACAACAGATTTTTTTTTATTATTATTTTTATGTGTGCACATGTGGGTTTGTTAACTGAAAATCACTGTCTGGACATTGTGTAGTTCCATTCACTAATAAGCAAGTCCCATCATGTCACCTGCTGGAAGCAGGATGGGCAACACAGAATGATAAAGGGAAAATAATAATGAAGTTTAAGAAACTGTTAAGGAGAGTCTAGAGGGGTGGTCTGTTGGCTGAATCGTTCTTGATTTTAAAAAAATCGTTATCTTGGCTATTAATTTTGCCCCTTTTATTTTTTTAGAGGCAAAACTGGATCATATTTCAGGGATATTTTCTTATTTCTTCTATTATTTTCTGTGTTATTCATTTTGGAAAAAAGTTACAAATTCTAATAAATACATGTAGTTTCCTGCATGTCACTCAGATGGGGGTAATGCAGTGACCTTCTCCTATTTCCATTTTATTGACTGATATAAATTTGAACAGGTTCAGGCCTTTTCTGTTTCTAATGGTTTTCCATTCCTGGTTTGCATTCACTAAGGTGTCATCACTGTAGATCAGTAGAGCACTTGGATTTCCATTCCTCTGTTCTGATATTTAGTTCATTTAATTCAGTTTTTAAATAAAGCCATTGTTGCAATTAATTTATTTTAAAAAAATGAGTAGATCTTGAAGTTAAGGAGAGAGCTCATGAAATAATTTCTTCCCATTTTAACTTCATTTGAGTAAATGTATATTTTTAAGAGAATTAAGGTGGAATCCTTTTCATTAGAATATATACATATACATCTAGGTTTAGCTTAGTAATACATCTGTGACTCAATAATTTTTCATGGCAAATATAAGTATTAAAAAGATATACAGAAATCTCAAAAGGACTAAAATTATTTGTTAAGTCCATTACCAGGATGTATGTAGACAGCATTCCTTTAGCATTTAAGAGGGAAAGTGCTAGGTTCAAAGTCAAAATAAACAAAATTCATTGCCAATGAGCACATATGCAGTTATATATGTAACTATGTCTGACCGAACTCAGTTTTGGATTGAACAGAAATACACAGAAACTTGCTGTGAGGTTAAATATATTACATAATTGCCTTAATAACTCTTGATCTAGAAGTGACTGTCCTACTGAACAAGAGATTAAAATGTACCCTAGCCTCACAATTATTTCATTCTGTGATTTAATGCAGGAAATTGTATGACTGTTAACACGAAAGTAGAAGTGCTGCTTTGGAAGGATATTCAAGAGGAATTAGGACATTTGGCCAGAATAAGAACCTATTTGCATCATTTGGTTCTCCATTGGCCCAAATCTGGTCTTGGACTTTTGGAGCTCTTTCTACCCTGGGCTGAGGCACACCTCACCCAGCAGCACCATCTTTTCCCTGAGCATGTCTTCCTTTGAAACAAACGTCCCCTGTGGCTTACCACTGCTTGCCCAGGTCTTGTTTCTCATAGCAAAATCTTTCTTCACGGAGGCTGTGAGATGTGTGTCTGCCCATGGTCTCCTCACCAAAATGTCTCCTTCAGATATCCCATGAAGTTTTCCATTTCCTAAAGTTGCCTGCAAAACCACAACTTGGTTATCAACATGCAGCATGGCTAAATATTAGCCATTGTGAACAAATTATGCCAAATCTTCCATTTTATCTCTGTGTACAATAGTAGAGAAAGTGAGGATCTCTTCTACTGGGATCTCACCACCAATAAACATTGGTCAGGTTCATAGTGAGCCATGTTTTCAAACGCTGTCAGTTGAGATCCTTCTCCTTGGCAAAAGGCAAGATCATGAACCAGTTTTGAAGGCAATAAGCTGGTGAAACCCACTTAGGGCAAACATCCAACTATTGCTTGGAAAAATAAAAATGTGTTTTACTTGACATCTGGAGAGACCAACCCTTGGGAGGTGGGGACTCATTCCTTTGTCCACGTGAGAAACCACCCATTGCGCCTTCTCTTGAGTGCTTGGTGGGGCTCTGCAATCGTTAGATTTTAAATTTTTTATTGTTTTGTTAGCATAACCTGCAGTTGACCCATACAGATTTCATTCAGAGTGATGCCACTTAGTTGTAATGCATTTTCTGACACCCTGTAGAAATTATGCTGCCGGCGTCACAGTCTGGACCATCAGCCCGGGTGGAGCTTCTAGCAGGCTCATCGCCTGCCGGGGAGCCTTGTACAAGGCTGCTCTTTTATTATTTAGCACCTTGCTTATGGCATTGCACTTGAACTCTGGAACTTTTCAAGTCCACTTCCCTGGGGTTTGAGGGGAATTATTAACCCCTGCAATGCCAAAAAATCTCCAAGAAGACAAAACTGTATAGGTGCATATGGGCATAGTTGATGTGTACAGGGCATTCACTCACCACTTAGCAACTATAATTTAGCCATCTTCATCTTCTGTGACTCCCTTAAAACCACCTGTGGGAGTCCCAGTACAGAGCTAGACCACAAAGGATCAGCTGTCACCACCCTACATGTCCCTTTGCATACTCTTAGGCCTGGGCATAGCCACCTAAAGGCAAAGGTTTTTTTAGCCTTGACATGCCCAGTGTCTAATGCCATCATGTATTGAGTCCTACATTGTCTGCAGAAAGAGGTATTTAGTCCAGTTATTTCCAGTGCTTGCCAATATGAATTACAAGTAAAATGTCTGTTAGAACATAACTAATGAAACAGACTCAGTACCACACTGATTGCTTCTGATACTCACTGCTCAACGCCTTCTTGCTACATTGATCCTTTTCCTAGTTTTAATTAGGAAAAAAAAACCAAAACAAAAACCAAAAAATACAAGAAAAAAACTCACAATGAGTTAAAATTAATGTTTCTGCTGTCCCTCAGCCTTTGGAACAACCAAAGGAAGAAATAATTCAGGTTTTCTTTTAGAATGTGTGAGAAAATAGAATATTTTAGCTTATGAAGGAGTAGTTATGAAAAAAAAACTAAATTCATTGATTTCAAACTCAAGCTGCAGCTCAGGAAAACTTCAGGCAAGAGAATACTAATGCCAAGAAAAGCTCAGTGGTGAACAAACAGGGTTTCTGTGATGGAACATGCCTCCCTGCAACTGCGTGCAGGTGTGCAAAGGGGTAGCTGGTGGGTGAATGCTTGTGTTTCACAAAGACTTTGTGAAGCCACCCTGTGCCTCCTACTCAAGGCTTTTCCCATTCTTCTTGAAAGCAGTGCTACAGCTTTCACAGCAACTGCATTTCAAAGAACAGGGAAGGAAAAGCCAGCACCAGGGAGTACTGGTAAAAGAACTACTGATATGAACCCCATGTTTTGGAAGAAGACATCCTTAGAGTCTCCCAGGCAAATTATCCAGGTGGACTCTTGTCTGTTAATAAGGCAAGGGGCTGCTGGCAATTGCACAGCAAGGTTTCTATAGGGCCAAATAGGCAGGCAGGAGCTGTGCATGGTACATCAACTTTATAAGGCTCTACTTGGGCACAAAGGCTCTCTTTTGGCTAGCCCCCAAAGGAAAAGGCTTAAAGTTTCAAAGTGGAGCTGGGTGACTATCTCACCAACAAACATAGGCAAATATTCTTGAATAAAAAGCTGACCTTGCATCTGTTTCCCCTTCACCTTTTGGCCCTGCCTGTGCAATGGAAAAACATCTCTTTGGTACTCGAATGAGTTGCATGCAGGTGACAGCTACCTGTAGTCTTCGTTCTGCCATACTTTGAGATCTTTGAATTTTGCTCATTTTTCACACCACAGCTCAAACTGTGTCTTAGGGAAGGCAATACCTGTGAAGTAGTCGTGGCAAATCACTTTCTGGAGCACATGGGGCTAATTCAACCTTCATAGCTGCAGCTGCTTTGTCTGCCTTTCTTAGCACAATGGGAAACCAAAGATGTAAATAATAAGGTACTGGCAGAAATTTTGCCCTAAATAGAGCTGTGCCTCTGCTAACTTTGTAATTGTGGACTGAGTCAAAATAAAATGTGGCAAATCATTATGCAAATAAGGATGGGAAAAGTGTTATTTCTTCAGTGCTAGATCTTGCAAATAGATGTCTTCAGGTTGACAGAGCACTACCCTCACGTAAAGTTCTGAAGAGCTCTGGAAAAGCAGGAGAGGGCTTCTCTGTACATCAGCTTGCACTATTAGGACTTGTATATTAAGGGGAGAAAAATTGTAGAGCCACCATTTGTTTATGTAAAGTTACTGTTGGAAAAGTTCTTCTAGGGACAAGTTATCACTGCTTCAGAACTATATGCCCATATGAAGGCACACAATGGTTGCAATTCCTTTGTTAAAGGGATATTAACTTTTAGTGGATGTGAATTTAATCTAGCCTATCTATTCACATTAGACAGATAGTGCATTATCACTCATGGTTTTTAGAGTTCTGCTTAAGCATTTTAAATTCAGACAGGATGCTATGAAAGTAAAAGTGAGTATGAAAAGACCACAGACAAAGGTGAAGCTGACTACCCTTTCTTCATCAAGAGGGGAAATAAGCACTTTAAGCCTTGAAAAATAAGCTAGGTGGTCAGAAAATCTTTCTGGTGTTGTTAATTTTCACATGCTTCTACTGTTTATCTGAACTCTAAAATCCAGCATTTTTAACCTAATTAATGTGTCCCTCATTCATTTGATAGCATGTTTATTTTTCAGCTATAGAATCTGTGTCATAAAATTCATTAGCCAATTGATGGGCAATCAGCTGAGAAAATAAAAATTAATGAAGCCCCCAGCAGGCAGCTCTTCTCCCCAACCCCATCAGACCAACAAAAGGGGAGAGAGAATCAGAAGTTACCCACGTCTGAGCATTTTTCCTTGTTGGTTTGCAAGGTAGCATTTGCAATTTGGTGGCTAAAACCCATCTGATCAAATCTGCTGTGCCTTCATAGGGTGTTTCACAGGGTCGACTGGCAAGAAAGCTCTGCACTTGTAGTTTCTCACTTGTGACTTGCACCACAGTTTTACTAATGCTTTAGACGCAGATTAGGCTGAGTTTTGAATTAAGAGGGACCTTGAGGGAGAGGAAGATGTTTGACATTGATCGTCAGATCTTATATTGGGGTTTTTTTAGCTGATTTTACACTGAAAAAAAGGGGTTATTTTCCAGGAAAATGAGTCTGCAGCACCTACTAGAATGCCCAGACATTGGATAGAGAGACACATTTCTTTAGTTCCATCTCACTTACGGTTTGCGATAAAAAGTAAACCTTTCTCAGTCAACCAAACGTTTATAGTATTTATTCTTTGTGTAAAATACTTAAATTTTAATTCTTTAGCTCACAGGACTGTTTTGGGGATACAATTATTAATATTTATTCATTTAATTTGCTTTCATTAAAACCATTAAAGTTTTAAATTTGAATACTGCTACTGGGATACCTGGTCTTAGAGGGAAAATAAGGATGCTCCTGAGATTCTTGTTAATTTATAGCTGAGCTGTCCAATATGAATCATCAGTCTTCAGAGAAATTAGTGGTCCGTCTTGGTACTCTTTTGTCTAGGGTTTTGTATCTGTCAGAGGGGAATAGGAGATGTTTAAACCAGCTCAGTAACTATCCACAGGCCATAAATAAAAAGCTTAGTTGTAAGTGATGGCCAGGCAGTGGTGAATTTGGTCACATATGTTAAAGGAGAGAAAGGGATATTGTCCAGTCAGGGCTACTGGACTGCTGATATGAGACTGGATTAAAAATGGGTATGGATGGAAAGAGTTAACTGGTGTCTTTTGCTCTGAAATGCCTTTCTGAGGATAA
>WAAB01025517.1:0-28895 GCA_013389865.1 Piaya cayana
CTTATTTATCATGTTCATGTAACCCTTCTGAGCTCAGATTTATCTCATGAGAATGGTGAAGGATGGATTTTGTCCAAGCACCTTCCTGCTTTTCCTTTATGTACCACTCAAAAAAATTAAACTGACATACTGCACAATGCACTGAAAGGTAAAAACAAATGAAAGAAAAAAAATGCTTTTTTGGTTAATTTTGTTTTCAAATTTGACACTTAATTAAGCAAACATGAATTTGCTTCTGGCAGTTATGTATAGAAACCTTAAAGGAATAGATAGGAGCTGTGTGGTATGGTTTTGGGTGGTGCATCTAAACGAGTACTTCTTACTGAGATTTTATGTTCATTTCTCACTCTGGTAGATGCTGGGAATCATTTTCAGAGATTGAATTGTTGAATAATTTAATAAAACAAAATGGAGAGTTTGGAGAGCAAAACAACCTGCCTAAGGCAAAGATGATAGGCCAGACATTGATGTCCTATAGCAGAGAACACTTCTTACTGTGGGAGGGGCCGGAAAGTTCAACAGCATATCATCACAGACTGCTCTCAATCATCCCATTACTTAAGAGCATATGATATTTCCTTGGGAGCCCTTAGGTAATGGTTGTTGGTAGCTTGAATGTGGGGACAGGTTTTAAAATCTAGCAATGAGAAAACAGTGACTGGTTCTCCGATGCCTTCTGAAAAGTCTAGTCGGTTATTTACTGTACTTAAATTTGGATGAGGGTTGATTCTGTTCTCTGTAGCACTTCATAATTGCCTTGGAAACTTATTTTCAATCAGACAAAGGTATTTTTTTTAAGAGGATCTGTGCAATTTGGTGTTTATTCTTCAACTTGAGGTATTGCGTTACTTTTTTCCACTTTTGACTCACTGATCAAAGCAGGTTTAATTAAATTCTGATTACATGCACGTATAAAAAGATATGAACAGCAGAACTGTCACTCCTGCGTGTGGAGGTCTCTTCCACATAACTTTTGTGCACTGGAGTTCTAGGCAATGAACATAAGAATGACGCTTCCCGTTTTTGTCTGCTACAAAACAGAATAATTTCATCTCTCAACAACATTGAGCTCTGTTTCTTGATCAAGACTTAAATTTTTAAGGCTTTTTTTCACTAGCTGTATCACTGACTGGTATATTAAGTGCTTCTGTAACTTTCTCAGTTTAAGGATTAAAAATTATTCTCTTTATGCGTTTGGTGGAGATAGAGGTAAAAAAATTAGGCAAGATGTAAAACAGAGAAGCTAATGAAGAAAATTGCACTTATTTTAAATTTCATAAACAGAAAACTCAATGAATGCTAAACCCCTTAATTTTCCTTCTCATTCACAAAATTGTTGACGTTCTACTTGATGGCCTTTGAACCAGAAAAATTTAGTGATGTTTATTTGCATATTAGCTACTTGTATCTTACAGTTTTAAAAGCTGTTTGTGCTGCCAAACAAGTAATATCAGAATGTATTCACTTAATCATCATCAGTTGTTACAAGTTTAATCTGTAATGCATATTTATGACTATTTATTTTAAAGCTAATATGTCTATTCATTTAATCAGTCTTCTAATTCTTTACTAACATTGATTATTATTAGGATTGTCTTCTACTCCCTTACCTTTCTGTCCTCCTTTTGAGATTCTGATGCTGGGGAAGAGGAGGAATAAAAAAATGATGAGATACAAAATGAATCAAAGTGTGTCTTGCAGTTAGAAACTATAAATGTATTGAGTATTATGAGCATGTTTAGGCTGTAAGATCACCTTCATATTCATGAGGTGGTATGTGGGAGCCTTTATGACCAAAGATCAATTGTGAATTTCCTAGAAATCTTAAAATATATATTTCTTACACAGTCTTTTCAATTCTGTTGTGTCTCTAGAGCCAAATATTGTTGAGCTGTGCATTGTATTGTCAAATCTAACTTCAGCAGTTTGACAAACTCTAACTTACCCTTGGAGTAAGGGTATATGGTGATTTCATTGTTGCAAAAGAGCCTTTTGGAGAAGAGTGAATCAAAGTTCCCAAGGAGATGCAAAGCTCTTTTCTGAGTAATCACAGGTCTGATGTGATTTCATATTCTGACCTGTGAAAAAGCAGGAGTTTTATGTCCAAATCACTTTGTGGCAATGTGATTGATGGAATTTGGTATAAACATTTTCCTTGTCAACGAAGCGTTTACTGAGTTCAGTAATAACCAGAGGAGTTGCTTCCCCTTTATAGAGCTTAGTCTTGAAAGAAGATTCTTCCGAGATAATTATGATTGAGAGTATTCATCTGGCTGTATAATTGACGCGATGTGGATCAAAAGGTGAACAGAGACATAGATACATACTAGGAAATGGAATACAGTCAGATGAGTTGAGAATTCAGTTCTCTCTCCTTAGTTTTGTAACAGTGTTTCTCTGTAATACTTAAGCTATGCAAACATATTACTACCTCCAAATTCTTTCCAGGATGAAGTAGAGATGATGGGTGTCACCTGTCAGAGCAGTCACTGAGTACTTACTTCAGGGAAAAGATCTGTCAAATGTGCTAAATCAATTAAAGTTCAAAAAGGAGAAAAATAGCAGATATGAGCATCCAGAGCTTAATTATGCGTCCCCTGAAGCAGAACTGTTGTCGGTGTAGGGAAACAGTATTCCATGGAACATGGGGGCCTGGAGACAATTATAAACTTGGAAATCCTAAAACCTACCAGATACAGGGGGACAGGCAGCACTGTGTAGGAAAGCATTTGCTGTAGCTTTTAAGATACACTAAGTCTTGGCCCTTACTTGTCATGTACATGAGAGGAAGGTGGTTTCTTACACTTTCATTTGCTATTTAGATGGGCTTGCTTTCAGCAGCACCTACAGCACTGTGACTTGCATGCAGGAGCTGTGGAACTTTTGTTCTATGTACTCTTGTTCCTCTTCTCTAGTCTTCTGTTCTTACGAGCTTTATACAGTTAGTTAGAAGGACCTCAATTAAACAAGCCACAACTGCATTTTAGAGGGTTACTTTCTGAAACTTTGAATTGCTTCTGTTCCCCTTAAACTGTTGCTAAGCAATGATTAAGCATATCTGACAGCTTCAGTGCTATTGTTGCACATTAGATGTGGTAAAAAGGAATATCATTTGTTTGTTTAAATTACATAACTACAGAGCTGACTCAGGGGATCATTATATAGTTAGTTGAAAGAATGAATACTCCTCTTAAGCTGCAACAGTTAAACCCTAATTTTGTGACCAGTTTTTAGAATTTAATCCTGTGGTTTGAAAATTAATTTAGCTGAAGAGAAGGTTGTCCTACGGTATCAGTCATAAGTCTTTTAAAGTAAGCCCTCCATTGCATACTACTTTTTGTTATCCACTCACAGCAAAAAGTTCGCTTCCCTGGGTGAGACACTGAGGGTTGCCACTTCGGTGCAGTATCCACAGCATGAAAAGATTTAAATTAAATGCTAATGGAATATACCTGTAGTTCAGGGTTATTGATATTTCTTAGTGAACTTTGAAAACAAAAATGACTGCACCTTTTTGGTAAGTTAGAATGGTAAACTTTGGTATTTCTTGCCTTTTTAGGAGATTGACTTGTAGTTTGATAGAACTATTTAGTACATGCTCATTTGCTATATTCACAAGAGTACTCGTCCTATGGCTATTCCATTATGGTATGTTCAAGTTGATATAAAAGCACACTTTATAAATGTTGTAAGGCTCTGACTTCATAGTCAAAATGTTCCTTCAAATAATACAAATTGCATACTTAATACTTATTCTTTTAAAATACAGGTTATCATCTTGCTGATGTTTATGCTAGGAATTAAAAATGCATTTGTTTACATATAGCAAATGCTTGGCTAGTATTAAAATATAGAAGTAAAAGTTCATGACCAAGAAGTTTACAGCTGAAGTAAATTTGTGGCTGAGATTGGAATTTGCATTGGATGGGGAGAGGCTTGTTCCCAGTGGCTTTAAAAAAAAAAAACAAAAACCAAAAAACCATCATAAACCACAGTACCAATTAAATCCAGGTAATAATTCTCCTTCCTGCAAGATAAGGCGACTGAGTTAATTAGGAATATAAAACTAAGTAGAGAATAAAATAATATACAGGCTGATTGAGTCATAAGGTTGTGCTCAGGTACTTATCCTAGGAATGTGGTAAGATGACAAATTATGTAGTATAACTACAATGGCACCGTATCCTTGTTAGGTACTTGAGTCATTGCTTAAAACTAAGGTAGGAGGAGTCTGCAATATGTTACTTGCATGAGATTTTAAGCCACAGATACTGAGTCCGTGCTGTAGAATTTAAGATGCTCTGTCAATTATTTATTATAAACACTGAATTTAAAATATAATTTTCATGGTCTTTCAACTATTTGGATTGAGTACTTGTCTGAAAACTGCTGAATTAATCATCTCTTCCTTGGTCAGTTTTAGTATCTTGTGATATGGTATCCTTTTCCAAGTAATAAATACATAAATAAGCCCTTCTTCATGTAGCTAATTATTTTAAAGAAGTGTATTTAATTGTACCATGTATTATGCATTGATTTAATGGGGAATTTTTTTGAACTAAGTTGTCAGGGAGCTAGAAAACTGTTCTCATGGCAGTCAAGAAAATCTTAATGAATATTCTGTTTCCAGGTTGGGCTGAAATACTGAAAGTCCCATGCTTTTAACTTGGGAAACAGAATGCTTACTCTGGGTGTGAGTTAATGCTACCTCTAGAATATTTTCCTTTGTGCTGCTTTGGCAGTCTGTCATGTTATATCCCCACTAGGCTATCACCCTGCTTTCAGTTTAACCCTTTCTAATGAAAATGTTAGTAAGTACATTTGAGACATTTGCTTTCTTTCTGCCCGTAGAGAGCAGAGTTAAAGATGCTGTTGAAGATCAAGACCATTATATACTTTGTAGTTTCTGATTTCCAGTGTGATTGCTGCAAGCAAGTGCCAGTATCTTATACCTGAAAAGGAGGAAAGGTAGCTAACATTCTTAGAAGGAGGCATTCCCAGTGAACTCTTTGTAAACTGTCTACCAATGGGAACATTTTATTTAGTCACCAGTAATAACTTGAAAGTAACACGTGATGATGAATTTCCTGCCTGGCATGAAAACCATTTTCCCTGCTGCCTCCCTCATTCTGTCAGTTAGGGTCAGGATTAAAACCTTTCTTTCTGCTCAGTCCTACAAGTGGAATTTCAATCTCTCATGCAGTAAATTTTTTAATGGCTGAATGTGTGAAGTGGATGCCATGGTGGTACTTCCATGCATGCTTCCCTTTGACTTCTAATCTCTTAGATAAACTCCAAGAATGAGATACTCAGAACACAAAACCAGAAAGAAGTACTTTTAAAATATTCTACTTGTAGGGCTGTGTGCTTCTGGAAACTTCAAAGATATCAAAACACATAACTTGTATTTGGGTCCAAAATGTTAGAAAATCATAGTTGATTTGTAACACTGAAATCTGTGTGTTGTCCAAACCAGTTAAAAATAAGGAAGGAGGAGAAAGGTAGGAGCCATCACCAAAACACACAGTCCTTTGCTAATATTTTATGGCAGTGCAACACTGCCTGTCACCAAGACTATGTAATCTCATCTGGCATCATAATGACTTTTATTCTTGAGATTTAAAGTCTTTTCTGAGGAAGGCCACAGTCTTTCTGTGCTTACCTAATGCAGAACTCGGTCACTGAATATGGTAGATATTGCACAGTGTAGACCACTAGAAGGGACAGGTTGATCCATGTAAAAACACTTTCTTCAAGGCAAACTAAATATCCTTTTGTCTTAAAGAAAGAAATGAAGTGTGTGCGTTAACTCTGTATTGTAAATGCTGACCTGCTGTGGAAGGATGAGGGCAGCCCTCTCACCTGATCCCATCAGATTGACACCAGCTATTTTGCAAGGCAGGAGAAAATTCCACAGTGCTTTTGAACAAGTGGTTTGGTTTGGGGTTTTTGGTTTTGTATTTTGTGTGTGTGTTCCTGCCTGAAGCTTGAGTGAAACCAGGATGTATTGATTTGCTGTAACCACCTTTTGACCTCTGTGTCGTTTACATCCGGGTCATGCAAGGGAGCACTCTTCTTTTTTTATTGTCATTACTAGTTGTTGTGAGTCACATAAGATATAGATGTTCTTAGTGTATAAACTACCTGATTCGTTCATTCTTAAGTTTCTAGCTGTTGTTTGTTTTTCCATTTTTCTTCTAGAAAAAAAACCCCCACCTTTTCTTCTTTATTTCATTTGTATTATTAAGTGAAATGGTACTTAGCGTGACCAATTTAGTGCAATTTTGCACATCATCTCTAGTATGAAGCAAATTCTTTATACTGTCTTTGCACATACTTAATTTTTGCAGGTTAACATCTGAAAGACTTCTCTTTTCTGAAAGTGAGCTTTAGAGATGGGTGTAAGACCATTGCAGAGTTATTTTTCCTTCCAGAGGCAGTGGAATAACATTTTTTTCCTTGCCTAGTTTTGGTTTCATTGATTCTGCTGGTTCACTTCTTTGCAGTATCCTAACATTCAGTTACTTCTGGTTTTATGCTCGATAAAATGTTGGAGGGGAGGGGAAGGTGATAATTGAATCCTTATAGTTCTAAATTTTTACATGTACAATTCTGCTCTCAGTTTTATAATCCCTGCATTAAGTGTCTTCCTAAATTATGAGGCTCTTAACCCTGGATTTGCAGGATGTGCAGTTCAGGATCCACTCCTAATGTGGATTTGTTCTAGCAAATGTGATTGTAGTTGTGTGTCCTGGGCTGCTATGCGGATCTTCCTTTTTTCTGCCACTGATGAGAGTGGTTTTATATGATGGTCCTTGCATTGTGCACACTGCCATTAGTAACATTACTAAGGGCTATGAAGTGCTGTTAGCTGGTTATGTTATTTTTACCCAGTTCTATGCTATTATTTAAGACATGAGAAAATGGACCAAACTGTGCTAAAACCAAATTTTAACAAGAAGTTCCATTGCACACAATCTTCTGCCGCAATGCCTTGAATGCATCAGCATCTCTAGCGTCTTAAATTCCCATCAATACTGTTGATATTCTGCTTGTTTTCAGCTGAAGATCCTGTTTTTGCATGAGGGCTTACGCTCTTGGAATGTAAATATCTTTGGACTCTAGCATTTAATTGTTTTGTCTGTATATGATCTGTGGTTTTCATTTTAAAATGCCATTTTCATTGCCAGCGATGTATGGAGAGTAATTTTTGTGGAAAACATTGACAAAGCTGATCAGGAAAATTTTAGTAGTGATAAGTAATGTAAAGCTGTCTTAATATATTCTGTATTTCTGAAGATTATGATCCACCATTGTAATGTCTATGAACTACTGGCTTTGTACAGGCTTTCTGAAATATATGGCAAGGTAGAGATTATTTCAGTTGCTTTTTCTTCTACAAATTCAGACTTTGTCAAGTATTGCAGTATGTTTTCATATTATTCAGTACAATTTTCAATGCAGTTTTGTTGCAAGCATTGGTCCAATGTTGTATTTATGTATATATTTGGTTACCTTTGATAGAATTCAGCAAAATAGTACCTATTCACCTCAGTGGGTATTTACATTGGCATCTAATAGAATTGAAAGACCTAAACTGTAAGATTTTTTGATAGTAACAGAAAATTGGGAAGCAAGTTATCTAAGTATGGATCCCCAGAACAAATATGAAATTAATGTTGTATATTTGGATACAGTCCTGGAGTTATGAAGCCTCGTTATGATCCAGACTGATACTAATTTTCATTTTATGTGCACTAGTGCCCTTGAAGTGGATTTAAATGATGTTTTCTTACTATTTTGCAGGGTTTATTTCTGCAAGAGCCGCAGAAATAAGCCTTACTGTGTGTGGGAATCAGGATCCGTACTTAGTGTCTGTCCTGCAAGAGAAAAAAGAGAGATTCTTAAATAGAAATTTTAGTTAAATCTCTTGGAGGATGTTTTTACTTTCTTATGGATGTTTTTCCATCTGTAAGTGGTTAATTTAGAAAATAACGGTGTGTGAACATGATATTAGATACTGTTGCATTAATAATTGGGCTTTTGGCTACCATAAGCAGTGGAATAAATTCAGTCACTTTGTGCTGACCTGTCAGTTGTGCAGTAGAGCTGGTCTAGTTCTGCCTTCTTTATTACAAAAACTTCTCTCAGTTTATTTTGCAAGTGCTTCTGCAGTTTGTGTAATACACCCACATATACATACAGACATGTGGCAAAGTACAAATAAAAGAAGCAAAAATCCTGCTACTGCCAATATTTATTTATTTTCTCCACAGTTTATTCTTAAAATCCCCACCCATACTGACTGTAATGTAATGTAATCCAGTAGCTGAGAATATTTTTAAAGACAATTTTGTCATTGGGGACTTTATTGGTACTTGAAATGACAGCTGACCAATTTAATAAGAAAGCAAAAGCAGCATGTGATTCCCGACATGTCATAGGAGGAAGTTATAATGGGTTTTGCAAGTGATGAGTTTTTAGTTTCGTTTTAGTTATAAATTTTCTGGCTTGCTGGCAACTATTACTGAAACTTTTTTGGTATTTGAATAATGCGTGGTTGTATGGAAAGCATTTAATAGTAGCTTAAATAAGCCTTCCCAGGCATACAGGTTTTCCACTGGGAATGGTTTGAAACGGAGTGATTTCCTAGTGGGCACCCTGGGGTGTCAGGTTTCTGGCGAGCAAAGGTTCCTATGAAAACAATCTGCCCATGCTGGGTCTGACCTCATGAGCAGCAGCAGGGCTGTCTCAGCTTTGTGGAGCACACATTGATTTACCAGCTCCAAAACCTGTTCAGTGACTAAATAGCTTCCTTTTCTTTCAAGGGGAAGGAAAAGGAGCGAGTGAGGGTTTCTAGTCTGGGGTTTCTGCAGCCTCAGGGGTGGCAGTGGTTTTCCAGTGAGGAGGCCTCCAGGAAGGGGGAGTGAGCTTGGCTTCAGAGCAGAACCAGGGCTGCTGGAAAGGAGGATGCCGATTAAAATAATAAACAAATGCCAGGGATAGATTACCACATGGCAGTCAGAGCAGCCAGGACCAAAGGAGGTAATCCCCAGCTAAGGCTGCAGAGGTTGCAGCAGGACCATCTGCTGGAAATTTTGGGGGTTTTTTTGCTTAGACAAAGGAAGTGACTTTTTAGATTTCTTTTAATGGGCCTTGGCTGTTCTTCAGTGCAGCATCCCCTGGGCAAAGTGAAGTGGGCTGGAGGTGGCTTGGTTACTGCCATAGTAACACCAGCCTGCCGGTGGCCAGCTGCAAAGAAGGAAGGGAGAGGCGAGGTGGCCTCCTGTCTGGTCATGCTGCCGTGTTTCCTAGGCTGAAGTTTGCCTCATCTCATTTCAACTTCTTTGAAAAGCTGTCTTTTGATGCTTCTTATAAGCAGAAGTTTCTTGGGGAATTTTCTTTTTTTCTTTTTGTTTTATTTTTTTTCTCTTGAGTGGACCAAGACAGAAGAACTAGCTCCTGCTCCCCACCCTCTGCATCAGTCATATACCAGCAGAGTATAACTTCTCTTACTTGGGGTAATTGAAACTGAACATTGAGCTTGAGGCCTTCAAGAAGAGCCTGGAGCCTGCAGGTCGTTGTGGAGGTGGTTCTGTCCCGGTGTGGGGACGAGGACAGCCACACTGTGCCATGAGAGCAGGTTAACCCTGCAAGGTGCATTGCTGGGTGTCAGTGGCTGGTCCACAGGTGCCCAGCCTGTTGGAAGGAGCAGGGGCAGGGAGGCTGCAAGAATGACATTGCATGAACTGCTGACGGGGAAACACAGCCTGAGAGAGGGACACGTTCAGGAGCTTGCGGAAAGTTTTAAGACACTATAGATGGGAAAACAGAAACCTTCTGAAGGCTCTAGACTTGTCTTGGATGACGCAGCAGGAAAATGTAGGCTTCCGTGGGTGCTTGATGATGATTGGCCTGAACTTCAGCTTACGTGAGTTGCTGGCAAAATTTGAAAAGGTACGATAATGAGTTTCACATGCTTATGCTTTTGGAAAAGGTTATGCCTTTGAAAAGTACCCAGTAAATAGGACAAGTTGATGTTAAGCTTGGGAGGCTTTCTGTGTCGCTGTTAAGATGCTCATGTGACCTCTGCCTCTCAAATGTGGAAGCCTACTGCTTCTTCCCATCCACATTGCAGACCCTACAAAATTAGTTTTAGTCTGATCATGGTGGGTTTTTTTGTTTTGTGCTTTTTGTTTTTTTTCTTCACAAAGGAAATGATAGGGAATTTTATATTTTGCTAAGTCAAGAGCATAAGGGGACTTCCTGGGATGTCTGTCACCTTACTTCACTAATTGCATAAAGGAAGTACTCTGCAGTTTGCTGTTAAATTTAGTTGAATGTTATCTTAGTTGAATTGGAAAATCTCATGATGGCTTTTATAAGTAGAATTACCTCCCACGAATGTGCCACTTTCCAATTATTTCTTCTAGTCTTTCAAGCTAGCTACTTTTTTGCCTTACCAGGACATTTGGTAGCAGTAATGCTGAGGGGCAGGAGGGTTGGTTTTCTAGTAATTGCATTGATTAGCAAGAGACGTGAGACTGTTCAAAACCAAATTGTTTTCATCTAATTGTCAGCACTTCTAATGAAACCTGGACTATATGTTTATAAGTATTGTTAGCTTGGCTTTGCGTCTATATTATTTATTATTTTTTTAAATAACATTTTTCCTGCAAGACCAGAATCTGTAACAATGTAGATGGTAATTTATTTACACATTGAGATAAAAAATGTAAAATACTGTGGTCACAAAACAGGAGAGCAGATTGTAAAGCCTGTTTCTGTCATTTTCTGTTCCAAAGGTATAAACTTCAATATGTTTTGTTTGCTTTCTTATAATGGAAATCAGCACTGAATAGTAGTATAATGGGTATTACTAACTGGACCTAAAAGTTGCATAAAGTAAAATTAAGCCCATTTTTATATGTTTGGGTTCGTATAATGATTTTACCTAATTTCAAAATCATAATAAACCTTGGTCCTTGGAAGACTGTTGTAACTGGTTTGGGTTTGTTGGATCCTTTAAACTCTTATTTTTACTTTCCTACAGTAGCAAACTTCGGACCTAATAAGGCAGATACTGTTCAGTATCCCACCAACCTGACCACTCCAAAAGTAGTAGTAACAGTATTTGTGACAGTTTTTCTTCACTGTCTAGATGACTTTATCCGCTCTTCCTCCCAATTTGTCAGCTGGGCTTCTCTGTTCTCCTGTAATTGCTGCTGGTAGCCTTTAGAAAGTTGGACATGTGCCTGGACTCTTTGAGATGCTTCATGACATGGTTAAGACACAAGTTTTGAAAACATTGTTTCTAATGTTCATATTATAGAAGACCTGGCATTTGCATCTCCCCTGTGATGTTGTATATTCCAATGTCTTCATCTCGAAGGAATTGATCAATTCTCAACAAAAGCAAAATTTACAGGTCTTGCAACTCTTTTGTATTTTTTAGCTTGAAGCTAACCCAGTCATTTTGTTGCCTATTGTGCTGAAATTTGTAACGCAACGTAGGAGGATGTTATGGTACTGGAAAAGAAAATTAACATCTTGGGTGGTGAACTTTAACCACAAATTCTAATCTGTGCTTATCTGAGCAAGTTTTCTTTTTCTGTTTGTTCTAGTGCTTTGGTTTTTCGGTTTTTTTTTTTTGGTGGGGGGAGGGTTGTTGTTGTTTTTCTTTCTTTGAGCAACTTCCCCTCCTCCTCTGCTTCATCTCTTCCTTTCATGATTCCACACACACACACATCCTGTTCTTTTTAACTTCTGGAGTTTACTGCCAGGAGAAACAGTGTTACAAGACTGATACTGGCTTGCAAACTACTTGAACATTCTGGATTAGTATAAGTTGTAAGGAGAGAATTATGAGTCTTGTTACTGTGGTTGTAATGCAGAAGCCAGATGGCATTTGCAGAAGCTTGCATGGTGTTCCCTCTCTCTGCAAAACCAGAGTCGTGTTACACTGGAGTGGGCAGGACCACTTTGAGTTTGTTTAGTTGAATTATGTGACTGCTGGAATTAGCATTAATGGGTTTATGATGGCTCTCAGATTTTGGGTCAGTCCCATGTGATGGAGCTGCAAGTGTGCTCAAAGGCAGGCTGCCATTCTCATCCCTCCTAAATGTATCATCATTCTTGTGATGAAATGAGTCCTTACCCTCACCATATGTCACCTGTTAAGGTACTAGCCATTAGGTTTAAGTGCAAGTCAAGACAGCTTTTTGGAAGCTTCAAGTGTCAGTGCAAGGCTTTTGGTAGTCCAGACATTTGAATATTAGATATGAAAATTATCCCAAAGTGATTTTTCCCCCCAACTTTTTTTTTCTTCCTGAAATGTCTGAGAGCTTAGGTAGTAATTAATTTTTTGTCATATCTAAAGGTAATTGCTTGAGTGAATCGCTTTGATCTTACATTATTGTCACAGTGGCTTTAGTGTTATCCAGTGTGGTTTGTGTATTTTGCTTTAGAGAGGTTTAATGTCTGTCTTTGTACACACTCCTTCCACTGGAGGATTTATGGTAGTGGTAATTATGCCCAGGGGTTTTACATGTGTAGTACTTTTCTGAATATGAATTCATTATAAACCGATTGCTTACAGCAGCTGCCACTGCAGGCCTCTGAAAACTAAATGGGATGAGCCTTTCTAAGGTTGTGACTGTCCTCTGACACCAGAGGAGTGACTCTCTGGATTAGATGAGTACCTGTATTCTTCAGAGACTTTTCTTCAATTGTCTCTTTTTACAACAGCATACCTCCCTCCCTGCTGCCCCCAGCATTTGTAAGGAAGAAATAAGTCTCATTTACCTTTCACAGTGGCCACTTTCGTATGCCTGTAGCATGCCCCAATTCTTACTTCATCCTTAAGAGTCACAAAAATGAAAACCTGTGAATGAAGCAGAGGCTAAAGGGAACATCTGACACGGCAGTGTTCCCAGAGGCAGTTGGCAGCAGTAGGCAAAATGTATCTGGTTCAATATAGACTAAGCAGTATACTATTTAAAAAAACCCAACAAACCATTCCCTTGCTGCCTGCTGTGAGACCTCAGAAAAAGATGTTCTGGCTGATGTCTGTGGCTCACAGTTATGTTCTTTTGTCATTGACATTTTTGTTCCAGCTGTTCCAGCAGGAAGAGTTTCCTGCAGATACTTTGGTAAGCAGTCATCATCTTTATTCCTGACCCCTAAAAGAAGGGACTGCAGTCTTTGTTGACTTCAACACTGTCAGAGAAGGCCATGGGTGGTCATTTTTGTGAGACTTCCGATTCTTGTACATATATCAAGTCTAGTGTCCTTTTCCAGTCACAGACATGTTTTGTATTGGGTGGAAGTACAAAATTGTCCTGGTAAAGTAGCCCAGGGGTAACATTCGCTGGGGAAATTGCTTTTTTTCCAGTTATTTTTCATTCATGAGGAGTCAACCTCAACCCTACTGACTCTTCTTAAGATCTTCCTGTGGTTCAAAAGCCACAGTGGTTTGCCTGTTTTGTGGCTTGTACCTAGGGATTAAAATTACATAGCAGTCTGTGTGCCAAAACAAAACTCTGCCAGTCTTGTGGTACAGCATCAACTTTGGACCTGTAAATCCATTTCTTACATTTTCTTGCCACGCGTGGTGTGTGTACTATAATGTACCATCCCTGCCCTATAGTCAGACATTTAGAAAAATTTGGTGGAATTCTGTTCCCGATAAACAGAAATACTTAAAAATTTGGATGTAATGCAGGAATTTGCTGTGTAGCGGGTTTAAAAGGCACTGGAGTAAAATGTTGATAAGTCCGATATGTAACTATTTTTTAAAAAACAACCATTAAGTTATCTTTTGGTATAGAATGCTATTGACTTTTTATGTAAGAGTCTGAGTTTTGTCTCATCATACATATTAAAAACTTGATTTAAGCTATCTTGATGGTAGAATCTGTAGTATTATAAGCACATCTGTTTATTTACCTTACAGAATAAAATAAATTCCCTGTTTTAGATCTTTGTGTCATAAAACTAAGTGCTTTAGGAGTCTTAATTGTGTGAATGGAATAGACTAGCATTCTGTGTGTTATAAAATGCATCGTTTCTTCCACTTTAATTTTGGTGTGGAAATGTGGAATTTTCTCTCAGCTGTTGTGTTTTTACCTTCAATAGAAAGGCTTAGGCCCTTAAAAGAGGAAAATATTTTGCCTCTATTAATGGCAATCAAGATGGTATGAACAGATAAAATCTGACAAAACATGGGGGGAAGTTAATATGCTAACAGTTTGTGGGGTTGCAGAGTTAATTAGAGGCCCTCTGGACTCATAATTCAAAAAAAGGCACTAGAAAACCTATTGTCATGGGAATGCTGTTGGTTTGGTGCTTTGGTGGGTGAGTGGGTCAGTCTTTTTGATCTTTTTAAAGGACTTCCCCCCCCCCCCCGCTTTAGCAGGTTAATGGTTTCCAAAGGACAATTATTTCTGCTGTTGTAACAGTTTAAAATAAGCTTACAGTCTGTAAGGAAGGGGAAAAAGAAAAAATGTTTGATAGTTGGTTGACGTTTCAAGTTTGGAGTCACAAATTCTGGGTCTGTTCAAATCCTTGTCAAATATTTTCTTCTACTTTGGACAAGTCGTTCCAGTCTGCCTTTGGGCTGTTCCAGTAGCAACTCCAACTGGAGCCAGCTACGTCTTTGGGTCCTTTACAGAATTGCCGTCTATAGCATTACTGAGTGTCACATAGTGTATTTATACATTCTTTAGAGACACTTACTCTTTAGTTGTCATTATATGATAATTTAGTATTTTACTTTATTGAAATTAAAGCTTGAAGTAGGTTTCTTATTATATAGACAAGCGTTAAAATCAGATCCAAGCATAAAATGAAAGTTTGAATCCTGCAGGTAAATCATCTGCCAGGAGAGGGGTAAAAAGGGAGAGAAACAGGGAAGTCTAAGATTCAGAATGGAAATAAGAGGATTTTGAAATCGCCAGACTGAAGTGGAAGAGATGGGCAGCAGTTTGATCTTAATTCTTAAGAGGATTTTAGGGAAAGTGGCAATCTTCTGATAGCCCAAATAGGTTGAAGTAGATATATAAAAATGTCAACCTTGTCCAAATAGGTTGAAGTAGATATATAAAAATGTCAACCTTGTCACTACTTCTCCTTTCTCTGTTTCAAAACTTTGAAACTCACACCTTGATTTACATATGTATAGGATGAATTCTTTCCTTAAAGAGCTTTCTGCTAATTTAGTACCTGCAAACACTTGGGCATGTAAACAGTTGTTGGTATCTTACCAATAAATTATCAATTCTGTTTAATGGATGTATGCACATAAATATTTACAAAATTAGCAAAATATTGCATCTCTATAGTAATACCTCCAAAAATAGGTTGATAAAACTACATAACTACAGGTTAAAACCTATGAATTTTGTCTGGAAGAAGTCCTGTTTGCAGTGTATGTTTATTTAGATTACTTAATTTTCTTCTTCTTTTTGCCTTTTTCATTTTTTTGGTTTGCATGCACTGAGAACACTCCGATCTAGAGTCCCTTTTCATTGTGATAAGAACAATGATGATGTTTCACTCTTCCATGCTCATCTCCTTTTTTTGGCAAAAGCAACAGAATTATTATTTTTTTTCCTCTTCTCTCCTGCATCCTACCATATGTTGCTCTTGTGACTCTAGATATGGGAGTGTCCATGTGATAACAGGGAATTGTTTATAATTGCTTTTAAAGTATTGAAACATTGAAATGGCTTTAACTCTTATGAGAGTTACTTCTAGTTGCGACCTGAACAGGTATAATCAACTTTTTTATCCCTTTTGCCACATGGAGGACAATGGAGAACAATATGGAGAATCAATGGAGATTGACTCAATGCAGCAAAGGCAGCAAAAAAACCTGTAAAAAACTACAGCAAAAATGTATTTTCACCTGTTTTAAAGTACTGAAACTCAGGGCAAAGAAAAGGTGATTGTCCAAAGTCACATAGTAGCTGAGCTGGAATGCTAGAGCTTTGCTGATACCTCCCCTACACTTCATCCTCCCACCCCTTTTCACTCTTTGTTTCTCCTCCTCTGAGTTCTCCAGCTGTATCCTTGAATTTTTTTGCTTTCTTCCCTAACTAAAGAAAGCTTTCTTACTATCTCAAATTCATAGCTACTTTTTCACTATTTCCAACTATCATTTGTATATGTGCAAGCAGTCATTCTGACATGCAGAACTGCACCTTGAGAGTGGGGAGGTACAAGAGCCCCCTCCTTTCCTGCTCCTGGGAGCAGATGAAGAATACTGAGGAGTCTGGAAGAATAAAAACTTCTATGAGATTTCAGTTATTGAATTTCCTCCTTTGTGAAGGAAGTTTATTTACATCTGCATCAAGTTCCCGTCACAGTTTTTGCTGATTAATCCTATTGAGACAACTAGTACACCTCCTGCCTCTCCACACATTTTGGAGTATACATAGACATATGGATGCTAGAAAGCATTGGTGGTGATGCAGGAAGTTTTGTTTCCTCTTCTAATGTGTTTTAAAAATAATACTGTGCTTGGTTAGACAAAGACAACATCTATAATGTTTCTTCAGACAGATAGTAGATCAAAGACGCTTCATTTCTAAGTGGAGAAGAAATGAGTACACTGAATTGAAATCACAATCACTTCTTTTTTATTTTCAGTACTTTTTATGAAATTTGGATTACAGCAAAACCTGCTGGTTTATGTCTACCTCTCCATAAATTGCAGGCCATAGTGTACAGTAGTTGAATTGTGAAAATGGGTTTGTGGTAGCAGTAGTCATTTAGTTCAAGGATATAGATTGTAGTTAAAATCTTTCATTGTGTATGACCTAAAGAACTAAATAAAGTTTGAATTTCACTGGGATTTGTAAGGTTGCTGCAATGGAAGGAGACAACATGGCTAAGACTGAATCTGTAGTGTCTGAGTCGGAAATGATTTCTAGTGCATTTGAAAATGCTGCAGAGTGAACTGCATGGCAGAATGGTAGATGAATTAGTTGACTTCAGTGTTACAAAAACACACAGAAAACGTAGTATTTGTAGTTCTAAGTCCTGTTTCAGGTGTCAAGGATGATTTTCAAACTCCTCACACTTAAAGCTGGACCTTTTCTAGCAACGATAGTAGGGTTGCAATGTTGATAGGTTGACTCTTTTTCATTCACCCAAGAAAGTCAGACTATGTGCTCTGTACTAGTGCTTAGGAGTGCTAAGGAGAATAAGCTCTCCCTTCCTTTGCCTAAAGAGCTAAGGTGTTTGGACTTTTCTTGCTGATATTTCAGGACATCCAAGCTGAGATTGATGCCCACAATGACATCTTTAAAAGCATTGATGGAAACAGACAGAAGATGGTGAAAGCCTTGGGAAACTCTGAGGAAGCTGCTGTGCTCCAGCACCGGCTTGATGACATGAACCAGCGCTGGAATGACCTGAAGGCGAAATCAGCTAGTATTAGGTAAGTAATGAAAACATGAAGACGTGAATGGGGAACAGTTGCTGTCTTCTGAAAAGCTTGAGAAATACGACCTTGTCAGTGAAGTGAAATTTCTGTTTTCTTCTGTAAAGGACTGTTGAACTCAAATATATAAACTTGGTATGCTTGCTCACCATGCAGGCTTGACTACTTGCTCTTCTCTCTGTAGCGCTGCACAGCTGTAACTTGTCAGTCTGTACTAAATTTTCCAGAGACAATATTGAATCTTTCCTTGTTGTAAATAGATAGCAGTTTCAGTGAAGTAATTCTGTGAATCTACAGTTACTGTGAGGAGAAAGCAGGGATTTATTGTTTTTACCACTGAAATGAATAATTTGACAGGACATGCATCTTAAGTGTCTTGATCCATATTGGTAGTAATTGTTTTTCTTTTGCTGCTATTCAGTTAAGAAATGTTTTAAAATGCATACTAATCAAGGAAAGCATTTTATAATTTTTTCTTTACCCTACCAGTGCTAAGCTAACTGACTGTTCAAGTGTAGTCATTGTTAAAATCTTTGGGATGTCATTTTGGAAGCAGATATTACCATATTCATTAACGTGCATAAAATTCTGTATTAAAATTAATTACAGAGAAAAGACTTTTTAGAGCTTTTATTGCAACTGCTTACTTGTTGATTAAAGTGAACTCTTTTAATAGAATAGAACATTGTTAAACATTCATATGAATTTTCCAAAGGCCAGAAAAAATGTGTTGAGCTTGGAATTCAGGCATGAGATTTTGAAAAGCACAAGATAGAGGGGAAAACGTGACATTGACTTTTCATCTCCACTTATCCCATCGCTAACCTGCTAAACAGTTAAGTGAAACAAGTAAATCAGCTTCATGAAAGCTAATAGGGAGAGACGGAGGAACCAAGCAGTTTGATGTGGGGTCTTGCAGAGACTGGCTGCACCGTACAAGTGGTTTAATGCAAGAGCTGTTAAACTTGGGCTATTATGAGCTTTTCTCACAAATAAGTCAGCGCAAAAGAAAGACAAAAACATGCTTATGAGGTAGTAACTTAGCAACTGTGGAGTTGTAGCAAGAGCAATTTAGTTGCTTAGCCTTTTCTGGGGTTGATCATAACTGGGGAGAAGTTGATGGCCAAAACCCAAAGGCCTTTAAGCCACTTAACCTGGCCCCCTGTGAGTTCCAAGGCAGTAATAAAGAGACAGCAATTGTGCAGAGAATGCTCAAAAAAGTCAGAATACCAGGTCTTCTGAATATGGACCCATCTTTTCACTTCTATGTCATTATGGCATGTGCATCCTAGTGGGCGGCATTAATGCTTGCAGTGCTTGTATTGCTCTGCTGGTACCTGCAGTGCTGCAGAGCTGCATATCACTGAGGTACAAGTAGAATATAGGCAGGTAAGAGAATACTGGAGCAAATATGAGAGAAATAAATTAACCTTTCAAATCACAGTCACCACTGAAAGCAGTGTAGCGTTTCTGAGTTCATGTATTTTGCCCTATTTTTTGATTGCAGTTCACTTTTCTATCTCACGCAAGGGTGATAAAAGCCTTCATAGGGAAATAACAAAGCATAGAACTGATATGAAGTCAGTGTGTTGATGTAGCTGTTTGCCTTCAACTTTTACTTTCTTGGTATACCTTATTTCAAGGATGAGTTGGAAAACAAAACTGTATGGATGAATCTTGTGAGAACAACATATAGCAGTGCTAGGTGCTGGGACTGATGATTGAAAAATCTGATTGTTTTGTTATTGGTTTTAGCTTGGGATAGTGCTTCTAAATTAAAGTTTCTCTAAGTTCTTTTTCCACTGTTTTCAGCTATGTGTACATTCTGATTATGTTACTCTTTAGTTGCTGAAAGTACTGTTCTCCCTTAGGGACAGTACGAGTTTTTTCTTTATCACTTCATCCCTCAGAGCTGATGATGCTAATCACTATGACTATACTCCCTTGCTACTGTAGCTAAAGGGAGTTCCAAACTGAAAGAAAAGCACCCACGATATACTTCTAAATACTTGGAAACTAATTAACCTGTACTTTTAGTGGCTATGGGGACACCACCTGAAAGGATTATATCTTTCCTTGAAATTGCTGATAGACTTATTCACGCTTCTTTCCTTTTCTTTCTTTACTATCTTATTCCTAGGAAGAAAACAAAGCTGCAGATTTGTGCAGGTCTGCCCTTTAGGCCAAATGTTTGAGAGATTCTTTTCTCTTGGTGCAGGAGGTGTGATGATGTTAGTGTTTGGGGGAGGGAAGAGCTGAAAGTATGAGAGAAACAGGAGGATTCTCTATACTTAGACCACCCAGTAACCTTTTTGATTCCATGTGTTCCCTTGTTTCTCAGCAGGGAAAGTGTTACTTCCATAGCAAAAGCAAAAGCTGAGGAGATCTCCAGCTGTGAAGAGAGCTTCTCAGGTCAACAGAAGGGGTGTTATGTCAGAAATTCTGCTCTCCTGGATGATTTTATTTGGTCTGGGTGGAGGAGGGGTGCTCTCACTGTGGTCAGTTGGAGGGCCTTTCTGTGTTTTCCAGGCTCATCCAGGATTCCCTTAGGAGTGCTTCTGGATACTATATAGTTGATGCTGGGGAATATTGTTCCAGCTAGTGCTAAGCACAATCC
Source organism: Piaya cayana (assembly GCA_013389865.1). Taxonomy (NCBI): domain Eukaryota; kingdom Metazoa; phylum Chordata; class Aves; order Cuculiformes; family Coccyzidae; genus Piaya; species Piaya cayana. The sequence goes on from WAAB01025517.1 coordinate 20,064, forward strand.
TGAACACTGCATTGCTTCAATAAACTAAGAAGGATAAGGAAAAACATTAAGGAAAAATCCAAGCTGATGCAATATGTTTTTTTCTGTATGTTGTTCTTCCCCACCCTCTCTCCTCAACATCTTCTGACCGTTCAAGAGAGCGGTCAACTCACCTTGTGTTCAGAGGAGAATTTTAAAGTCCCCATTAGCATTGCATATTTCCTCTGCAGCCCTTAGTGCTCCAGTCCTACAAGTTTAGCTTGCACTGGACTTGGAAACGATGTTCTAATGATGTTTTGCTACTGTCATTATCTGGCATGCACATTGGTACTCATTAGCAAATTACAATGCATTTAATCTAGTATCATATGCCACATCACTCATTTTAATATCAAGTTACATTTTTTCACTTAATAGTATTGCAATGTATGATAAAATAACAGTGAGTTATGCTTAAATTGCCCTGTAACTAGTTACAGGGGTTCCTCCCTTCTCCCCCCACTTAGAAAACTACAATTCATCCTGCTAAATAATTAGAGCAGAATCTTGAAGCCTTAGAGGGTTCCAGTTTTTAGAAGTGAGAGCTGCTTAAATGTGCTAGATATTAGTAACAAGTCATGATGAATACAGACTTTCACTATTGAATGTGTGGAAAGATGTAGATCTGAACATAATAATTGTGGTTGCTTCTGGAAATTCATAAAGATGGTTTATTTTTGTAGAAATTTGAGTCTAGCAACAGAAAGTATACATTCAAATGTGAGCTGTCTTGGCTTAGATGAGAGGGCAATGTCTCTCCTCTGACTGATTATTAGGGAGTTGTAACTGTCACTTCCACAAAGGAGGGGCTGGTTCTGAGTATCCAGCACCTGAAGGTAACACATATGCAATTCTTTGCAGCTTTGTATTTCTGAAGGCATTTTTGATGGGATGTTAAGCTAGGGCAAAGGAGGTCTACATTGTATGTAGACTACCCTATGATGTTGGGAGTGTTGACCCTATGTGTGGCTGGGGGCTTCAGGGGCCAGTTACAGTGAATGTTCCAGCTAGTGCATGAATATGCTGTGGTGTTACCACCATCCTTAGGGGAAGAACAAGTTTGTTGCCTTGAAAGTAGTTCTGGTTAGTGCGTTTTAAAGAACTGAAAAGAGACCAAGAGATCTGAGACAGGATGTTGGCTCAGCTGTTTAGACCTGGACTATGAGCAGCTTGCTTGAATTCAGTGTTGAGACAAAGATATCAGTGAGAGCAATCAGGAACAATGGAAATAGTGATGCACAAAACAGTAGGAAGCAAAACATTTCTTCTAACAAGTACTTCAATCTTTCTCTCCACCAAGTAGCTACCTAAGCACTTTCCTGAATGAATTAAAGGAGAATAGGCTCCTGTTCCTGAAAGTAGCTAGTTTATCCTTTTCAGAAATGTGATTATTTTTCTCCCTTGTATCTTCCTACCCTCATGCAATTTTACTGACAACGTTTTTTGGTTCATCTATCCTAGCATTGCTGAGAGGTCCCAGTGTACCCAAACCGAAGCTTGCCTTGAAATTAACCTTGCAGCACATCACCCCTTCAGTCCAACTATTGACATATCAGTCCCAAACAGTCACCTGTATGCCATTTGAGATGGTAATATGGGAAGCGAAGTGAAAGCTTCAGGATGCTAATCATAGGGAGTCATGAAAAAAGATAAAAATCCATGCACAAAATAGTAAAGGGAAAGTGTAGGAAATGATAGAAAAGTTTAGTTCACTCCTCCGTCAGAAGCCAGGCAGGAAGATACAGAGCTGGTGTCAAACTACACTGAAAAGGATTTATCTTTTCTCCATCACTTGTGTGGAGAAAGAAATTATTTACTGATACAAACTAAGTACGTGCTGGTCTTAAATGAATTTATAACATAGAATGACTGCAGCTGTGTAGGCACTGCAGGGAGAAGCCGTCAAATCAGAGTATTTTGGAAGAGATAGAAAAGGGTATTGTGGAATCTGGAAGGTTTGCCAGTTAATCTGAAGGACAGATTAATTGTGTTAATTCTCTAGTAATCACTACTGATGTTGTATTAAATAATCCAGGTCACTGAGATTTTCAGCAGCATAGACAGTTTGCTGTTGATCGCTGCTGAGAGATCTTGTTGCTTTCACTGCTGGAGAGTCAAGGTTTTGGCATTGAAGAGTTCAGTTTTGCAGTGTTTTAGCTCATAAAATGATGCTTGTAATTTGTGCACTGTGTTGGCGGAGTTGCAACAAAACACAGCATTTCTTTACATTGCTCACACATGCAATGTTCAAGATTTTAGATAAGTTAAGGCATGAGGTGCATGCTTTTCTGTGTTCCCCCAATTTTTCTCTGCTTATTAATGCCGTGAAAAGCCAGAATCAATCAATGCCAATTTGATTACAACGTAAGGTAATTTTTTCATGTGACATTGGGCATGCAGGAGATGGCTCCACCTAATGTGCATGCAACTTCCAGTATAATTCACAAGGGCTGTATACAGTCAAAGCATACATATTCATCACTTTTTTNGTAAGCATAAGTATCTAGGCACAGGCTAGCTAGAAGTTATTATTCAAGCTAATCCTCTATTTTTCTTCTAAAATCACCAAAACACCTATGCAATATTCAAGTATATAGTAGGTTAGTAATTTATAACAAATAATCCCTTCATTATTTTGATTTTTTGTACAAAATGTGTTTCTTTTCCAAGACAGAGTTGCTTTGCAGTTAAACTCTTGAAACATTCCTATCTTAATGGTGGAGAAATTTTGTTTACTGCATTCCCATGCTGGTTTTGCTGTTTGAGGCTTTAAAGATGCTTTTATGTTTCACAGGACTCACCTGGAGGCCAGTGCGGAGAAATGGAATAGATTACTGACATCACTGGAAGAGTTAATCAGATGGCTGAATGCAAAAGATGAAGAACTGAAAAAGCAGATGCCTGTTGGAGGGGATGTACCAACCTTACAGCAACAATATGACCACTGCAAAGTAAGTTGCTTAAGTTTTATTAGGTAAATATGCTACTGTCAATACTAATAAAAATTTGAGTGCAGGAGAAGTGGTGAACACTTCCTAATTTCTAGAAAAAGGCTCCAGGTTTCCACCCCTTTTGCTTCCCCACCTTGCCCAGTAAAGCACAACTCAGATACTCTCTATAAAATTTCATTTAAAAGTTTTCTTAAATATGTTCAGTCCAAACACATTTTTTAATGTTTTGTGATGCTCAGGATTTTCCTAGCAGGTAAAACTACTGTTTTACTCTAAGTTAAGGAAAGCATGCAAAAATAAGAACTGGATAAGAATTGTGAAAGCAATGCTGAATGTAAAATCAGTAAAATGATTTAAGTGACTTTCTACAGGTTTCTAAATTGACCAGTAAAAGCAGCCCTCCACCCCAGACAGATTTATACTGGAAAGATGACTCAAAGAATTTTTGAGAACTAAAACATACCTATGCCTTGTACTGTTGTAACTATAACACGCTATTCCAGCTCTTTGGGTTTGCTAATTCTTTTCCGCTTTTGTACGTAATCAGGTAGTGATTCCTAAGTATTTTTAGATAATAAAAAGCTCTGTTGCATCTAAAACGTATCTTCAATCATGTAGGATCTGTCTTACCAGCTCCAACTTCATTAGTGGTCAGGAAGTATTTGCTGTTGGACAAATTCATCCTTGTAAAGCTAGTTCCATCTTGTCATCATATTTATTCTTCTGCGTGTATGTATGTATATATGATATATTCAAGGAAAAAGACCAGTGCAGCTTTAGAGCTAAGTGCATCACAACTGTGTTCCCCTCTGCCAACACAACACTGATGTCTTTTCTGCTGTGAAGTTTAGTCAGGGCAGAAAGTGCATTTGACAAAATACTTAGTAATATAGAAATACTTATTTAGAATACTGTGAGGAACTACAGGAAAAAGTAGCTGACACGAGCAGCACTTTTGAGACTTAACTCTAAACTAGAAGAGCTTAAAGAAATCTGCAGAGTTTTCTCTTTATTGTTTTTTTAAGTAAAGTTATTAAAATAAATTCAGAATCTTTAGTTCTTGAGAGTTCATCTCTTCCTATTCTTATCCACTTAAAACACCATGCTTTGCAGGAAAGTCTGCTGTGAATGTCTTATAATGATCAAATGGTGGATTACCAATGCCAAAAAGCAATAAAAAGCTGGAGCAGATCCAAATATGTTTTGAAGGAGGTCAGTGGGAGGTGATAGATCTCTACAGGTCATTTTTCAGGGGCTTATTTGTGTCTCATGCTAGTTTATTTGTTATTATGATGCATATACTATAATACTGCCAGTGCCTCTCATTTGAAGATTTCAAATCAATTTATAAAATGGTAGGGTTTTATACATCATTCCAAAGTAGAAAAATTTAGGAGAAGTGATGCTGTATGACTCATTTGGATCACTGGTGAATTGCAGCATTGTGGAGGAGAGGATGCTTTTGGGTTGTTTAATCCTTGCCCTTACATTTAAAGAATAACTGATATTTTGTTACATGTTGAGGTTAAGACTCTAATGTGCATTCAGGAGCTTTTAGAAGTTACTGTTTCATTTTTCTAAAAGGCAATATTCTTGCAATGTCACTGAGTATTTGATATAGATGTCCCAAGTCTAGTATTCAATATGAACTCTATTAATTGTATACAACAGCACAAAGTTAAAGCGACTCTGTGTCTCACTTTGGTTTTTGTACGCCTATGTAAGAAAGAGCACAATATTCAATGGCAAATATTTTATACAATGACTGGATGATTATTTTGTAATTATTTTGGTGGGAACTGAGAGATTCCCATGTATCATGTGATGATACTCTGCCATACCAAACAAATTACTAGCACTTGGCATTTCACTTTCTATGGAAGTGTTGCTTATTAATCATTGCCAGAGGAGGGGAACTGGACTACAGTTGTCCATTGGTTTGATTGTCCATGCAGTGCTTTAGTGGTGTTGCTTAGCATGAACTTTTCATTCCTTCCTGAAGCTGCAGTTTACTAATAAGCTACATCAAGCTGAAAAGTGGGGTTTTTAGGTAGAAAGTTAAAACTGGAGAAAAGTTAAAAAAAAAAAAAATTGAATCCAAACCCCATGGAGATCCTTCTTTTGCTTGCTCAGCATCATTAATTGATTTATTTATGTGTTCAGGAAATTGAATAAAGATGCCCTTGGTTGAGGGACATGAGTTTCATGCCTGTGATGATTCCATGCCCACGCCCATCCACCCCTTCCCGCTAGGTCTTTTTAAAACCTTGCGGCAAAACTGCCCTTTCAGCAGATTACTCATAAAAGAACTCTATGTAGGTCCACTCTGCCAGTCACTCTGTGCCATGTGGACATATTACTGTCTGGTGTCACTTGCTTTGCATTTAAGGTGCTCCTTTTGGAATATTTGCCCTGTGTGAACCTGAAAGCTTTCAGTGAGGATTCGAGGTGCAACTGTATCAGATAAATATTGCAGACATGTGACTTGGTTTCTTTTACTACCAAGATTACTCACTTTATTCTTGTCATTGGCTGTCCTGATACTTCCTTAAATGCTTCTTTGCCCACATTTTTTTTTAAATGTTAAACCTTCTTAGCATTTCCTGTTATTTGGAAAATTTTTAATCCATCACTTTTTTATGAACCCATGTTGAGGTTCTGTAGCCCCATGTCAGCTGGCTTTGAAAAGGTTCTCCCCAGACCTCCATGAGCAAGGGCTGGGTGTCTCTGTTCTTCTCTTTCCTTTAGTTTCATATCTGAGTGCTGCTTTGAAATTGTCCTTATGCAAATTGAGCGGTTAATACCTCTCTGCATCTCCACATCTCTGTGATCCTTTTGCTCTTATTTCCAGCTTGCTTACCTAATCTTGTTCTTGCTAGTACTTCAAAATTTAAATGGTGAAATAGTGGCTCTGGTCTGCAAAATATATGCCCATGATAGTCTCATCTCTTGCTCTTCATCTTTCTGTGTCCTTGGTTCTTCTTGTCTTAGCATTGCTTTTTGCCTCCAGTTATTCAGTGAACGTTCTGATTGTTAACCTTTTTTTCCCCTCAGATACATGAAATGATGACTTGTTTGCTTCAGCTTAATGGCAATAATTTTATAGCTTTTAATGGCAATAATTTTGTAGCTCTTAATGGCAATAATTTTATAGCTCTTAATGGCAATAATTTTTATAGCTCCTTCTCTTAATATTTCCCCTACTTGGTGCTTGACTTCAGCTGTGCTAGATAGAGACAGTTTGAGTTAGCTCACATTGTTTGTGTGCCACTGAGTTCTATTTGGACAGGAGGAAATAAATGGTTTGCAGTTTCATTTTTAAACTTGTTTTGGTTCTGAAAGTCATCCTTCTGTGTATTTAAAATTAAACAGGAATGTCAGTCACCTGAATCAGGGCTACATATTTAGCCTGTATTTTACAGATTAACAGAAATCTTTCATGATTTACCAAATATTCATCACTGATTTTTGTGTTGTTCAGGCAAACTGTAGTACTTCATAGTCTTATTCTAAGTGCTGAGTGTAGTTAAGCAATGAGTGCATCTTGTATAGGTGTTGAGTTGGGCTCTGTGTCCTGCAGGGGGCATAGCAAGGGGAATCTTTAGTAAGGGAGCATGAATTTCCTATTTAAATTATTCTCAAAATTTCTTTGTCTTCACGAATGGGCTGTGGTGGCAGTCCCAAGAATACTGGAAAATTCATAAATGCTTTGGACTGCTGAGAGAAAGTTTAAAAGTACCTGAGTTAAAAAGTCATTGGTATGAAGTGTCCCTATAGCTGAGGCTACAGTCACACTCTGCAGAAAACTCATCTGCAAAAGTACTCACGCAGGAAATGGCTTATAGAGAGAAGAAAGTGAAGGCAGTTCCCCTTTCAGAGTTTATTGCCTGTGTCTTTTCTATGATTCAAGTATCTCACTGTTGCCTGTCCTTACCAGCTCAGGTTGTCCCTTATATAGGGTTCTTTCCCAGACTTACTTATGAATATTCATTTAGGATTTTAAAATGTCATGCATTTTTTAATCAGCTGCATAGATCACCAACACCACCAAAAATGCCACGCTCCTAACCCCGCACCCCTAATGCCAGCCTTATGTGCATATTTTACTCTGCCAAAAAAAAACCTTACAAAAAGTGTAAAAAATCAGTGGACTGGTTTTGTGCATATGGAAATATCTAGAGTCACGCCTGTGTACAAGAGGAAGGGATGCAGATGTTGACACCTTGTTCTCTGGAGATGTGCCGAGACCTTGGTATCTCACTTTTCCACTGGAAGAGTTCCTGACTGTAGCTTTTTGCTAAAATACAAAAACTGCCTAAATGATATAAATCATGGTGGTTTAGCTTTCAGAGAGAGAACAGGACGTTTCAAATTAAGCAGAAATGGGTATCCTCTCACATAAATCCCGTTGGCATCTGTCTGCATAAATGAACGAATGTGTAGCTAATGCTAAATAATGCATGAATCTTGAATCACAGAATTGCTTAACTTAGTCTATTTGAGCTCAGGATGAATTGGCCAAGGACCTGTGAATGTTTGATTGGTAATTTTATGTCTGTGGATGAGTCATTAATGTTTCAGATACTTCAGACTTTTGGGGGTTACAGTCTATGGTTTGTTAATGTAATCAAGTGCTGAAAGTTCCAAGAACTTTTCTGTTTTACTTATCTATTGCCATTTTTTGAAAAGTGTTAGTACAGCCAAATGTAAACGGTTTTCTACTTGTTATCTCTTCATGGTACCTTTAATTCCATTGTTCTCTTTACCAGCAGGAAAAGTCCATGAGGAGAAAACAACTTTCTGGCCTTAAGTTCTCTGTGCAGTTTGGTGAGCCAGCCTGACTTCCGACAATGGGCTTATTCCTACTTTAATTCCTACTTAATTATTCTAGATTTGTTTTTCTTAGATTTTTTTCAATGTTAGAATCTGCTTGCATTTTAGAAATTATTAAGTCTAAGAATCAAAAGATGAGTATTATGATGTCAGTGCTGGCCTAGTCCCTGGTCTTAATTACAGTCTAGAAAGGGCTTTATTAATTTGTTAAACATCTCACCACCTAGGACATGAAAATGAAGCATGCAGAGAATCTGTGCTGAGAAGAGGTGGTCAGCTACACTGCAGAAATATTAATTTGATTGGGAAGCAAGCTATGAGAGGGTGGTAAAGGAGAATTAAACAGTTTGTGGTTGGTAGGAGAGAATCAATAGTTTGATGGTTAGAGTAAGAAATCCTACCTGGTGTGATGGACAAGGGTGTGATTGAAGCAGGAGTGGCTCTTCGCAAGAAGAGTGTCTTCTCAAAAACTATATGCTCTGTCAAGAGAGGGAATAGCCTACCCACTAGTCAATCAGCATTACTGAATGGTTTGAGAGCTCCTTAAGGAAACTTGTCATGGATAGCAGTTTTTTAAGGACTCTTGAATTTTTAAGTGCTCTGCATATTTGAGAAACCTGAACATTGGTGAAAAAGAGAGATTTTACTATACAAAGAACTTGTCCTGTACATGGACAGTATAAGTCATTAAGCTTTAACTGGGACTCTTCATTCTTTGAGGTGTGTTTAGGAGGAAGAGGTGGAAATTGTGAGTGGGGATGTTTTGTTACAGGAAAGGAAGAATGTAGTTCATGCCTGAAGTTGAATGGAGGCTCTTGAGTAGAGACCTGGCTGACTTAAAGCCTATTCCTTGCTAAGGATTTACTCAAACTGGTTTGTGTTACATGAATGATTCAGATGTGTATTACACTGCTTTCCTGGGCTATTTCTCTGAAACAATGATGTGTAAACAAAAGCATGGCACAAGGGATGAGGTGTAAAATTAGAATGTCGATGCAGTGTATTTTTAACTTTGACAAAAAAAGTTACT
>WAAB01025528.1:0-16310 GCA_013389865.1 Piaya cayana
CCAACCTCGTGATTCTATGATTTCCCCTGTACTGTTACTGTTGCAATCAAGATTCTCTCACAGACTGTAAGTTAGGATAGTAAGTAGGGTAAAAAAAGAGAGAAGCAGTTTTTTATGCAGTGAGATTTCACATGACAGATTGAAATTTGGAGAAGTGCAACTCTTTTCTTCACTCTGCCAGTTCTCCCAAGGCTCTAGGCACAACCTTAAGTGCCCTTTGTCTCTCTTACCCATCAATAACATGGGGAAATTTTTGTTTCACTGGGATACATTGAAGATAAGTGCTTCTCAGATTTTAAGTTCCACAGATATTTTAGCAATAGGCAACACAGAAAAGTCCAAGATAACTTTTATCTCAAGAAAAATGGAATTTAACACATTTCTCCAAGGCGAATACTTAACCCATGAGTAGATAAATTACAGTCATACATTGGTGGATGATCTTAAAATATACAAACTTTCTGGAAAAAGTCTTTTAAAGTAGAGCTCCCTCTTGCCTTACAGAGCTTCAATAAGTGCCCTTCTGTCATCTGTGTCTTTATACTTTGACTTCATTCTGTCAGGTGGGTTGTACTGGGAGAATTTTTCTCTTTTTGTAGCCATACTGTGCGAAATGTAGCACAAGTGAGAACTCCAAACATTCCTTATAGCTGGTGCTCCCACCCCTCACTGCATCTACAATGAAGACAAGAGCAAGGTTCAAGATCCCAAAGGTGCATTGCATCTTTGCCGTGTTGGCCAGAGCTGATTTATTACATCCTAGGTTAACGTGTGGTAAAGGAGAAAGAACAATGAAGAAAAATGCAGGGAAGCATTGTGGTGTTGATGTTTTTACCTTTACAGAAAGAGTTCAGTGTTTCTGAAGAACAGAAGGTTTTGAACCTTTCTTTGAGACAGAATATAAATGTCTTATTGTGCCTTTGAGAGATTTCTATCCAGACATGCTGCTTTTGTGTTAAGTTTCATCTATCTGTGTCCTTGTGAGTGTTTTGAGGACATTGGCTGTAATCAGATTAGTTCGTAAGATTAAGAAAGGACAAAATGTCTGCAAAAAGTGCTAGTGAAATTTTTGAAATTCACACTGAGTTAGAGTTACTTCAGTCTTTGCTCTTTTTTTTGTCTGTTTTAGATCAGAGCTTATTTTTTCAATGTGACAGCATCAGTAAGATGCCCTAAATGGCATCTGTCCAAGTTGATTTCTTGTTGGGGTCAGGTTAGTTTTAACTGATTATTTCCTGTGTTACTTTCCTACTGATTACTCACTGAAGAAAGAAATGTATTTGGCCTTGCTAGACTGGTGCCAAGCTAGAAATGTGTTCCAGCTGCTGTCTAGAAAGATGAAATAAGGTCTTTATATGACATGCCACAGCTGGGGTTTTGCGGAAGCGCAGACAACATTGACTTGCAATCTGGACCCAGGCTGAAATCACTGGTTAGTGAATTTGTCTTTTGGCTAGTCCAGTGCTTTCTTCTCTGTCTTCTGTTGAAATTAGGTTTACATGCTGTTTAACTAGGAATGTTTCAACTGCCTCTTTGAATTTCATAATGTATTTTCTATGTGATATTGGATCAAAATCAGTGATGAGAGCAGGGGCAGCTCTTGAAGGATGAGCTTCTTTCCTCAGAGTCTCACATAGCCTCTGCTTTCCATGTGCAATTGCTGCTAGGCAAGCCTTTTAGTTAAAATAACAGAAGAAAGTTTATTAGACCTTGATTCCCAAGTTGAAGTTAATGATTCTCAATGAACATTAATACAAAAGCAATGACAGCAGCAGCGACTCCTCTGGGATGGGCTGTGTGCCTGCTCAGGTGAAGCTATGTCCAGGCTTTCCGTCACACGTGTGGCAGCACTGTAAAAATCCAGCTTTGTGCTAGGCTCAGCCAGCATGTGAGAGGAAGGGACTACTGCTTTGTCCAGTAAAAAAAATGTGGGATAGAATATTTTGCACTCTTGTAAACCTTCAAAGCAATTTGTTTGCAACTGTACAGGAAAAAATAATCAATATCTCTTGTTTAGTCTGTGCCTTAAAATTACTAATGGTACTGAGAGGTTTTCTAGGTAACTTGTTGCATTGTTTAAATATGCTCATTAATTAACAGCTTAAAATTTTGATTCATTTACACTGAACTTTGTAGCCTTTCCCAGTATTGCTTCTCAAGGTTGGGAACCTGATGGCCATGTGGAACAATTAATAACTGTTCTTCTCTTCCCCAGGGTGAAAAACCCCAGCTCTCTCAGCATGTCCTGGGAGGGGCTTCAGCACTTGGATCATCTTTGTGGCTTCCTCTGGACCCACTCCAACAGTTCCACGTTCCTTTTGTACTGAGGAACCCAGAGCTGGACAGAGCTGTTCCTCTAAGTCTATTATCCTGTTTGTTGTTTTAACGTGGGGTCCATGTAACATGCTTACATCTTTCTCAGTGTATTGCTCCTGGCTTTTGTTCAAGAATGCACTCCACTCAAAGCTCCATCAGGACAAGAAGAGGTGAAATACTTTGATGTGTAGTGGCTTGGTCATTTCATACATATAACAGAGACCAGATAATAAAGTTCTGCTCACCTAGTTGTCTTGTTTTTCTTCAGTTTTATTTTGGAGTTTTAAAACAAGACCTTCTTAAGCTCTGATTTATATATCCACAGAGCTCATGTTGCCAAGACAACTATAATAAATGTTCTCTTCTGGAAAAACCTCCTGTAGACATAAGAAGCTTTCCCAGATACACCGTTCAAGCTGAAATGGTTGTAAAATGAAATATAATATATAGTAGTAGTAGCATTTATCAGTAGCATTTTTCCATACACTGCCAAGTTAATTGACATGGTGGGATTATTCCCCACTCTGCAGTGGATGTTATTCTTCATCTTCATTTGAACAGTATAAAGGAAAGAAATCAAATACATCTTTTGCTGATGCTTCTTGAGTTAAAAAGGAGCAGGAAGTATTTCTGGTCCAATATTTTAGGTAATACAAATGCACGTTCTCTGTGTCACTCTGACATTAATTATCAGCATCTTCACAGGGAAAAATCGGAGGAGGCTTCATTTCTGGCAGAAATGTGTTAGCTGCTAAAGCAACTAAAGAAATTAACAAGATTGTTGTTGGGGTTTGTATTGATTCATGGATTTTTTTTTCGTGATTTTATATTCCACTTTCCCAACCTTGTTTAATGCACTGTCTCTAGGGGTAACAGCACTGACTCTGATTCAATTCTGCAAATTCGGAAGCCTTAGAATAAAGAGATATAAACTGCTAGCAAAATGTAACAACTACCTGAATTAGACCTGTGCTTTAATTCATTAACAGTGATTAGCTATTAGTCTTTATTGTGTTTAAAGGTTTGTACTTGTTTATCAAAGATATGAAATTGTATCACATAAATTCAGTTGCATAACACAGCATCGATAGTGAATAATTTTCTTCTTCTTCTTCTTCATCATTGAATGGTTTGGGTTGGAAAGAATCTTAGAGCCCATTCAGTTCCAGACCCCTGCCATGGGCAGGGACACCTCCCACTGGATCAGGTTGCTTAAAGCTGCATCAAACCTGGGCTTGAACACCTCCAGGGATGGGGCAGCCACCACTTCTCTGGGCAACCTGGGCTAGGGCCTTACCACCCTCACAATAAAAAATTTCTTCCTAATATTTAATCTAAATCTCCCCTCTTTCAGCTTAAAATCGTTACCCCTTGTCCTATACGAACAATGAGAAAATTTAAATTGTGAGTGTTAATGAAAACCACAGGAAATAACCCAGCTAATATTTTGAATGAAAACAGCACTATTCCTATCTTGAAAAGAATTCATGCTTTTTTGTACAGCCTGTCTTGGATAAGTTAGATCTGGGGCTGCACACCATCATCTCCTCTGGATAGGGAGCCTTGGCCCTTGCATAGACACAGTTCAGTGAGGAATCCTGGCTCGCAAGGGGGAAAAGAAATTGAAAAACACAAACTGCAGGTAGTATGAAACACTAGTGTGATGCTTTAGAAAGCCATTCAAATGAATAGTAAGAGGTGTTCTATTTTGATATAAACCCAAAACAACCTGTACATGATCAGCGTGCTTGGAAAAATTTCTGTTTAACTGATTGGCTAAATTTTCCTGGAAAATATGTTTTGAATTGAAAAATTTCAGCCATTCCTTTGTTTTCAGTCAAGGTAGGGAAAAGATACCTGAAGGAAAAAACAAGAGAAAACCAGGCAGAATTTATGTTCACATGAGATATTTGGGTGTATTTGAGTATTTTCCAAAATAGACTGGTTTTGTGAGTGGGTTAAAATCCGACTGATAGATGCACAAAAAGCTTCAATTCTCTGTTGCTTCTTGTTTTCACAGTGGCTCATTCATCAAAGGACAGAACAGAGTTCAGAAGCAGAATGAGGAATTAAAGGGAGTAACCAGGAAGGTATGTAATCTCTTCCTCCTACCAGCCCTCCAGGGGATACCAAGTACAGAGAAGCTCAGCTGAAAGAATTGTCATTAGCCATGACTTTTCAAAATTGCACAATTCTACAATTATAGCTGTTGTTCTAAACATGTTTCAGGCATCAGCATGCAGGAAATAGAGAGATATCTGAGAAGCTGTATAATGGCTGATATAAGACTCTCCATCCCCAACAGCATGTGAACACTGCTAAGAGAGAACCTCTCTTGTAAAAACACACACCAGGTCTGCCTTCATATAAAGTAGGAAAGGTTCTTGGCAACAACAGGTTCTTTATGGAGGAAATATGCTGCTTTCTGTAGAGTTCCATCAACATATTCACATTTCCTTCCAAGAATCTTATTTTCAGAATTAACATCTTTTTTTATAACTCCTTCTCAGATACAGTAAGTCACTTGCTCTACACAGTTCCCATTTATAACTAGTATCACATGAGCTTCATTAAGCCTCAGAGTAGAGCTGGAGCTGTTATGACACCGGATCACAAATATGAGCACAAACTTTCTTTGCTCAGTAGTTTAGAGATTTTTTTTTAAAGATAACATTTCTATGTTAAGTATAACTGCATTCAAAAGTGAAATAAATGGGGGTCCTGAGACTCATCAAGGTTTTGCTCCATCCCAGATCATCGAGGCAGAGAGATGTGGATGCATTTTACCAGAAAACTGTCAAACACTTTCAAGGAAATAAGAAGCTAGGCATTAAACTCCAATTTCTTCCATAGGAAGCTCATTTATAGGTAAGAACCTATTCTTTATTTCAAATAATTTTATTCAGTCAAGGTGAGGAGGGCCCAGATCAGGCTGCCAAGTTTCATTGTAGGTTTCCACCTCCTTCTCTGCACAGTCATTACCTAAAGTAACTTATGAGGTTTATTTATGAAGTTCTAGGTGTGATTTCCCTGGACCCTTCCTGTTCTCTTTATGAGCACATTATGACCACTTTGAGGCTTTCAGCAACCTGATCCAGGGGGTTGGAACTGGGTGGGTTTCCTTCCAACCCTAAGCATTATATGATTTTCTGAGTGAGAGTTTGTCTCCTACTATGTTACTTTTATGGTGTTTTTCTGCAGCCTGTGCTGTATATGTGGAACAGATGTTATGTGACTCTTTCTGAACTAGACAGATATTTACTGTGTGGTTGCCTGAAACCAGGAGTCCTGGCTTGGGTCAGGCAAACACTGCCCTGCCATCCTGTACTTCCATGCTCCATATATCCCTGAGGATATTACCAACACTGCTGTGACTGCATCTAACACAGAGGCAAAGAAACTAGCTTTAAACTAGACAAATGAAATACTGCTACCTACATAGCTGTGGCAGACTGGAGCTCAGTGTGGGCTTGCTGCCTGAATATTTATTTAGCTACTCAGGCAAGTTTTCTAGCTGAATCCATCTGCAGCAGCTACATGGCTAGCAGGAGCTGAGCTTAGCTGGCTGAATGCGCACATCAACCTACAACACAAGCTTAGTGCTTGCAAATGAGCTGCAGAGCATGTAGAAAAGGGATGACTGGCATGAGTGGTGGATGCTTTTGGAGAATCCCTCCCATGTTCTCCAGTAGCTCCTGCATCCAAAGCAGTGTGACCAGTAGGTTCAGGGAGGGCACTCTGCCCCTCTACTCTGATAGCATGAGACCTCACCTGGAGTCCTGTGCATCTAGGGGGGGTTTAGATTAGATATTAAGAGGAAATGTTTTCCTACAAGGGTGGTGAGGCCCTGGTTGCCCAGAGAAGTGGTGGCTGCTCCATCCCGGGCGGTGTTCAAGGCCAGGTTGGATGAAGCTTTGAGCAACCTAATACAGTGGGAGGTGTCCCTGCCCATGGCAGGGGATTGGAACTGGATGGGATTTAAGGTCCCTTGTGACATAAACCATTCTGTGATTCTATGAACTCACTGTGTACACCAGTCTTATGAGTTAAAAGGTAAAAGGAATAACTTTCAATCAAAGCAACAAGAACAATATGATATATCACTAGAGTGGTGCAACTTTTGATTTACTTTGATGAGTCTATATCTCAGCAAATCTATATTTCTGTCATGAACAGGGTAAGATTCACAGCTTATATTCCCAACAAAATGTTGAGAATTTGAATTATACTAAATCTTGCAACTTCAGGCAAAAGAACTAACTCCCAAAGCAGCTGTATTACAGGAGAGGGGAAGAAAGAAATATATAATTACCTACCACTATAAGAAGCATTCAAATATATCATCTCTAATGAAAAAAAGGCCTAGTGCATCCTAATAAAAAAAATAACAGAATAAGCAAGAGAGATGTATGAATGGGCAACTTATAAGTGATGGTAGACTCCATAAATCTTACAGTGTGGTAGCAGCACAATACTGGGTAACTATCAATCCACTGGGTTACAAACTATGGAAAGCAAGACCTGACCCATGCAGACATTCCACAGAATCAGAATCACCGGGTTGGAAAAGACCTCTTGGATCATCGAGTTCAACCACTCTCATCTGCCACTAAATCCTTCCCCTCAGCACCTAGTCTACCCATCCCTTAAACACCTCCAGGGATGTGGGGACTCAATCACCTCCCTGGGCAGCCTCTACCAGTGCCCGATGATTTACTACTGATGCCCAGATGAAGGGATGAAGCAGCCCTTTGGACAATTAGGATCTCCAATGGGCTACAAATCCAGCTGAAGTCTTTCCTCAGTTGGGGTCTGATTTCTTCTACTTTTTTTTTCAAAAGTAAAAAATAAGTAGAAGGACTGAATAAAATGAGAAAGAACCCTTTCTGATGATTTTTGTTTATCAGATATGCTATACATTATATCAGTGTTTCAGATCGCGAAGGTTTGTTGAGATGTGTCAGGCACATTACTGTCTTTCGCAAATATTTCTTCCTGACATTCCAATAACAAATGTTTACAAAGTGCAATAGATTAGAATGATAAAATAAATAAACACTGGCCAGCTGAATCTAAAAAATCTTAGCTCATTCATCAATGTGTGTATGTGTAGATACAAGTATACACACAAACATATCAACTAAAATGATGTGAAATAGAAGCCAGAGACATTAGTGTGCAACAAGTTGTATTGCTCATTCTTTAGCTGTCTTCATAGAGTAAATTTCCTTCCTCTTTGGTTTCCAGTTCTTCTAGAAACTTTGTAATTCACCACAGTCTCCTTCTTGCTCAATTAATGTTTCATAAGGTGCCTTTCGTTCACATAAATCTGGACCTTTATTCTTTTAGAATTTATCACCCCATTTTCCCTGTAAGCAGTTTGTTTTGATGCTTTTACACACTGAATTCTCAAAGACTCATTTAGAATGCAAAATACTCCCCATTAAAAAAAAAAGGTCGAACAGCCCTGTCTATACAGAGAGTGGTTTATGGATTACAAGGGGCTTTAGGGAGTGCTAGGTTATATATTTGGACTGCCAGGCAAATAGGAAGTTTGGGAAGAGTGTGTATATCTAGATGGCTTTGTATCAGCTGGACTCTAGAAACCCAAGAGCTTTACCTGTTGCAATAAGGCCATAAAGTATGGTTGGTAGATGGCAGAACATGAAGAGCTGTAGTGTGTTCTACTTTGCTGGCATAGTGACAGAAGTCATCATTAGGAACATTTCTCCCATAGATGTTGCCATAGTCTTGAAAAATTCAAACTTTCATTTTAGTCTGAATGAGTATTATTGTCACAGTATAGAACTGAGGTTGAAAAGAGAGTGTCCTCCGGGAAAGAGTGATTCCCCAGGCTAAAGTAGCTAGAAAGAAAATAGTTCTACAGGGAAAAAAGTCATTTCATTAATTAGTCTCGTTTTGGATTTTCTTTTTGATCTGTACAGACTTTTATGAAGCATTAACACAGTTGTTACAAAGAAGTGCCAAGTGCTGCCCAGGTTTTGTGGAGCATTATTGGCTTCTTGCCTGCCTTGGCCTCAGAATGAAAGCAAGAAAAGGGGAACTGGGTCACCAGGAACCAAGTCAGGTAGGAGATCTTGAGTCTGGATACCTTTGAGACTCGCCACATTCAGATCTGTGAAAGTGGAAGCACAGAGCTCTACCATTATGTTTCTTCTATTTCACTGTGTCAGTCTTAGCTTGATCTCAAAACTACTCAGCTGCTGTGGTAGGGTGAAAGAGTGAGCTTTGCTAGACTTATGCCAAGCTGCAGAGACTCCTCAAAGACAAAGTTCATTCATTTTTGGTGCCTTTGTGAGAACTTCTACTTCTCTCAGTTTGATCTGGATAAGCTGCGTGCAGCATAATCTGCCAGCAGGTCTCCAAAGCTTTTCCAGCAGAATGGGGAAAGTGTTTCTCAGGCCGGCAGGACAGGAAGCCATTGGGGTTGCTGCCTTGCTTAAGTCTGCCTTTGGAAGAGCTTTTAACCTTGCATCATATATCTATAAGTGGATAACTGGAACATATTGATGTGACTGGGAAGGAAGTGGCTGAAGAAAGCTTACTGAAAGTTTGTCTGATTTCTCACACATCAGAGACTTCCCACAGTAGTGAGTACTAAATATCCATCAGTCCCACATGAGTTACATAGATTTTCACTACATGGGGTTAGGACTGCACCAGCAGACAGCTCATTTCACATGCTAATAGGTTTTAATATCCTTCTGCCATGTTTCACAATCCAATTATTCATTTATTTAGCAAATCAAGCTGAAAGGGAGAGGAAAAGCATTGTGTTATAGGGGATCTTAGTCATACAAATGACCTGTGTTGTAGAAACTGCCCCTTTCTATATTCCTTTATTAACAGCTGGTGGTACGACTGGTATAAAGCTTTGTAGGGAAGGGTCTTATCCCAGCTTGGCACCCTGCCTTGAATTCCTGTGGCCGGCCTGTTTTACTCAACCACCTCCTTCCATAACCTCTGTTTTCAGACCCTCCACCCTCTTTATTCCATCATGCTGTTGACATTTGTGCAGGTATTTGACCACTTTATTTCATTAAGTCAGGTTTGATGAAAGTGATACATCAGAGACTGAGCCATGCTGTCCTATATACCCACCCGTTATAGGGCATTCTATCCTTTAGCCATTCTTTTGTTAAATGTATGAGGTCCCAGGAGTGGGTTTCTTATTACCAATGTAGTATCCTTCATTACCTTTCAGCTAATGTCTCCCTTTTAAAGTACACTGTAGCTTTTTTATTCAGCTTCACCACACTGATGCCTAGGTTTGGATCTGTTTGATCTCTGTTCCGGAACAAATTGGCATCTTCTATTCTGTGAGAATGGCTAAGGAGGGAAGAAAGCACTAGAGAGGAAAAAGAAATAGCAGGTAAAGCTTGAGAAATACCTTACAAATGAAAACATGAAGAAAAAGAACAAGACAATCTTGTTCTTTCCTTAAGATAGCAGAAGGCCAGAGAAACATGCTCTGGCTTAACTCCAAAACAAATAAAACCCCCTTGCTTCACTTTGTTTTGTTATATATTTTTAGCGGAGGAGGAAAAGATGGAATAAGAAATCTGTTCTATTTCTTTGTTGTATAATGATGTGTGTGAAAAACAAAGTAGTAGAATGCAGAGAATAGAAAATAAAATATCAGTGTGAGTTTTATAGGATTGAAGGAGAAAAGCCCTACAGGCATTTTCAAAGCCCCTTGATGATTACTTTTAGCCCTAGCTATTACTACATGCAAACCAAGTGTGACCACTGCTTCAATTCTGCTTTTGAATTATTTATCACTTTTTACTTTCATGTAAAATAACTATTTGTCAAGTCTTTAAGAATTTCACTAAAATGTGGAAAACTGAGGAGGTCATTAATATTTACAGAGAAGTAAGCAGAGATGGACTTCATTAAAAACCTTGCCTAACTGGAAGCAAGTATGAAAGACAAATAGAGCACAAATCCTGAAGTATGCCTGTAACTTCAGCATCATGGTATTTTGTAGTTTACATGGCCAAGCAGGTGAAGGGGACAGAGAAAGAGGGATGAAAAGTGTCATTTGTTGAAGATCTTACTACAGGACAATGGCAAGGCCAGGAAGGAAACACAGGCTTGAGCCTCTGGTCCTTGTAGCGCATTTCCTTTCATGTGTGTCCTCATTGCTTCTGGCTACTGAATAGTTGATGTTAGGCAATGGGGCTACTTTTTTCCATCTGTTCAATTTAAAGTTGCTGTCATCAAGATGGAGTGTCAAAATAATGTGAACTCTGCCAAATAATAAAACTCTTCAAATATAGTTTGGAGACTCTTTCATTAGCCTTCAACTTTTCCTTGTGCATTTTCATTTAAAAGCTTCATGTATAAGCAGTTATTGGAGACTTACAGCTCTCTGGCTTACAGAAAATGTACTGCCATTTAGCATTCACCTATTTTTTCAGTCTCATCTCCTAAAGAAAGAAGACTTACTATGCTGTCTTTGTCAGTTTCCTGCAATCCTTGTCGCTTTGAAATCCCTTTCAACACAGTTGTCTGGTTTCATCCTGATTTGACAGGAGGGAAAAAAAAAATTAAGAAAATTTAGTTTCTACAGGTCAAGTGAAAATATGGGGCTAGAAAGGGAGGGGAGAGCCTGTTGGTGCTCTGACTGCAGGAGAGACTACAAGATAAAGCTTTGTTAGTTCTGTTGCCAATGGAATTATTTCCCTATCCTGACCCTCCTCCTGCTACTCCCATTAGCCCCCTTACTAGTCAGAAGGACATTAAAGACCTGGAGCATGTCCAGAGAAGGGCAACAAAGCTGATAAAGGGCCTGCAGCACAAGTGCTATGAGGAGAAGCTGAGGGACCTGGAGCTGTTAAACCTGGAGTAAAGGAGGCTGAGGGGGAGACCTTATCACTACCTACCACTCCCTGAGAGGGGGTTGTAGCCAGGTGGATGTTGGACTCTTCTCTCAATTAACAAGTGATAGGATGAGAGGAAATGGCCTCAAGTTGCACCAGGGGAGGTTTAGATTGGATATTAGGAAATAGTCCTTCACTGAAAGGGTTCTCAGGCACTGGAAGATACTGTCCAGGGAGGTGGTAGAGTCACCATCCCTGGAGGTATTTGAAAAGGCGTACATGAGGTGCTCAGGGATACGGTTGAGTAGTGGTTAGGTACAGTTGGGCTGATGTTTTTTTCCAACCACATGATTCTATGATTCTATGAAAGGAAGACCATGGTGTGGTTGCTTGTCACATGAGCAGCCACTGTAATTGTTAGAAAACATTGCTGGATTCCATACACGTAAAGCTACAAAAGGGGACAACTTCTCTCAAATGCTATTTTTTTCTCCTGGCTATTGAGAGCTTAAATATTTTTAGCACTTTGGTTTTTACAGATGTTTTCTTTCTTTTCATCCATGCTTCTTTTTGAGGGGAAAGAACACATATGAAAAAAACCCAGAAAAAATCCACAAAGATGATTTCTTACTTTCTGCCATTTTCATTGAAATGTCTCCCCCCAAGATGTCATTTATAGAAAAACTTTGAGTCATACCATGGTCTCTCTCCTCTCATGGTTCAACTCATTCAATTCTGGGAGTCCTGCTGGCCCAACCTGTCTTCTTCATGAAAACTGACTATTAATAGGAAAGGTTAAAACTTTTACTTCTCCTCTGAGATGTGGCAAACTCTCCAGTAATCTGCCTTGACTATATTGATTTGTATTTCTAATTTGAGAACAGCTTCAAGTCATAGTATCCATTTTGTTTCAAACAGGAGATATGGTAAAAGTCACTACATATCATTTTCTGCTCTGTTGCTAATGATGAGGTGTCCCCAATGTCTGAAATGTTTCTAGCAGAAATGAAATCTAAATCTGCAGATAATAATAGCGTTCCCAGGGATCTGAGGCTCTTGAATCCTTTTCAACAGTCTTTCCTCGTATTATTTTGTTCTCTTCTCTTGGCAGGTGTTCTGAGGCTGAGGTTTCACTTTTAAGGTACTGTGCACAGTATGTGTAGAACATGAATGACTTCATTCTGCTCACCTAAAAAAAAAGCTAAGGGCAGTGAGGCAGCTTAGTGTATTTTAGAGGTTCTGTATTTTCTCTGAGATAAATGTATTTTTTAAGATGAATAATATGTGACAGGGTGTCCATTAGGGCTATCCCTTTTTTAGCCTTCTTTATTCAATGAAAACATCTAATAATCTTAACTGCTGTTTTGAACAGGGGACTAGAAATCAAGTGCTACCTTTCAGATTGGGCACATAACAAAAACATATAAAATGAATAATCAAATGTACCCCTGAAAAGAAAGAACCATTAACTTTTATGTTCTAGAGGAGGAAAGCACTCATATGTCCTTGTAAGATTAAAGGAGAAAGTGGTGTTTTTTTTTCTAATAGATCACTTACTTGAGGAGTAGATGCCTCAGAATTTGAAACTACATTGTGCAAAGAGCTCAAACAAGCTGCACAGAGCTCTACCCAGATGTACAAAATGACTGAGTGGGGAGTTTTCAGCTCTTTTTTTTAAGACATGAGAAACCCTGAGGGGGAAAGTTCTTTGTTTTGCCTTAGGGTGGGTGCGCAGGTTCAGTGGAGAAGGAGATTGCTAATCATCACAGATAACACTGTAATGACTCTTGCCAGAAAGTAGTCAGCTCCACAGGATAATAGGATTAAAGCCTTTCCTTCTGGAAGAGCAGGCAGTGCACCAGAGCTGAACTGTCCTCTGCAAGTATGCGGTAAATTTTCAAGGCTGGGTACCATGGCGCACAGTTCCTCCTGCTGCAGTGGAACAGGCAGCTGTACTCTGTCATCACCTTTTACGTGAACATGGAGGTTTTTACGTCTTTTCAATAGGAGTGCAGTGCTGGCTGCTACAACCCATCACCAGGTGTTCATTTCCATTGGAGCAGGAGAATAAGGCTTTTCTCTCCTAAAGCAAGCAGGCTTTTCTCTCTCAGCAGATGGTTCAGGACATAAACTTGCATTGCTGACCTGAAGGGATTTGGTGATGGGAGGTAGAAACTGTCACTCTCAATCACTGCTTCAGCTCTGGTCTAACCAGACCAGATTATTTCTGAAAATTTGAAAACATTGACACAGTAGTTTGAAGTCCCTGGTGCTCTGTGAGGTGATGTTGTGGTTAACGTTTATTTCCTCATGAAAGGAAGAAAAAAAATGTTTGTTGCCTGTCTCTAAAGAGGACCTTGAGTGAAATGGTCTTAAAGGACTGGCCTCAAGTTGTACCAGGGGAGGTTTAGATTGGGTACTAGGAAAAATTTCTATACCGAAAGAGTGGTGAAGCATTGGAAGAGGTTGCCCAGGGACATGGCAGTAATCACTATTCCTGAAGGTCTTCAAAAAACTTGTAGATGTTGTGCTTTGGGACATGGTTTAGTAGGCACAGTGGTGGTATGTTGATGGTTGGACTTAGAGGTCTGTTCCAACCTCAACAATTCTATGATTTTATGACTGTGTCTTTTATAAGTAATATCCCTCCAGGGCTACCAGTGCTGCATCTTTTCAGCAGTTAAGCAAACAGCAAGGTCGCATTGTTGCAAGGCATTTTAGAAAGCAATTTGCTTGAAAACTGTATATCAGAAGTTTTTTTCTGTAGTGCAGTAATGTTTTAGAAAATAAGGCAGGCAGAAATTTAAATATTCATATCAATAATGCTAATAACTTCAAGTTTTTCTTAAAAAAATCAGTGTGCCTGGACACTGAGATCAGAATGAGAACCTCTTATATGTGAAATCACACCAAGCTTGTAAGTTTGTGATTTTTGTCAGGAGAAAGTGGCCATCAGATTCCAAGCACGTTTTGCCTTTGTAACAACTGGTCCCTGACTTAAAAGCTTGTAATAAGATGAAGTTAACAGAGTCAGCCAAAAAGCTCCAGACTATTCCTACAGCACATGGGTTGTCTTTTCTACTCAGCACTCTACTCCATCATTTGCTGTTATAATTTACACTGCTGTATGTCAAGTACTCGGGAATCACACAGGTCAGACATCACTGCATTAGTGAGATTTTTAAAGCATTAAACTGATGTAAAGTCTTTTGAGGAACAGGTGCCTTCATAAAGCAATATCTTTCTGTCTGCTATCTGGTCATATTTTCTGTCATCTAGATACAGTAATATTTTATTTACATTACCAGCCAAGAACAAATTTTCTTGACAATCAGTTGAGGAAGATAATGCAGGAAATACAATTTGTCTGCCTCATATTATTNGCCTCATATTATTGTTAACATTGATTGCAGAAGGAATGGAGGTAAGGGAGGACTAATTCACAAATTCTCTTGAAGAAATAAGAAAACGCTTTGTATTTTCAATAGGGAACTGTTCTTTCTATGTAGTCATTAAGATAAACACTCTTATTTTCTGATATAGGCTGTTAAATAAAGTCTCCAGGAGCATATTTTGAGCAATTGCTCTAAGTGGAGCTCTTTGTCATTAACTTAAGCCTTGCTCTCTGGTTGTTATCGCTTATATTGCAAACAGAAGACGGCCCAAACTTGGTACATAAATTTTCTTACACTATCCTGTTTTGAAGGTAATGCAGTCAATAGCTGGGAGAAAGCCACACGGCTGGAAAGCAGTAATTGCCTTGCCTGGCAAAGAAATACTGCCTCTCCTTTGGCTGGAGGCATGCAGGGAGGAGGAAGCAGACTGCAAAAAGTCAGAGATAAAGTAGCCAGGGATGAGATCTTTGCCTGAGAGCTGATGGTCACCTTGACCAGCCAAAGCCAGGTTGGGGCTGCCACAGCTACATATTTTCTGAAGTGTGGCAGCTGAAGGGAGAATAAATGATGACAGCATGTGAGGAGCCCTGCTCCCACTCAAAGCCTTGCTCATAGGGCAGAGTGATGCACAAGTGGAGAGAAGTGGATTAAAAGGGTTGAGGGCCACCCCTGTTATCTGTTATGGACAGACCTGTCACCACTGCTTACACTGTGTGTTAACAGCCAATTTATCATCCACTAATCTACTACTTAACACACCAGGACTAGCAGGGAAATGCGATCCCAAAACCTGCACGGATTAAATTTAAGTTACAGACCAGGTGTAATTCACCTTGACTGTGAAACTGCACAGGCTGAGGCAACAGCCAAACACACCTTTAACAAAGATCTGCAGCATTAGGCTGGCAAAATCTGAAAGCCAGAGGAAGAATCAGGATATGATTTCCATTCTTATTAAGCAATGGAAGTAATCAATGTTCAGAGGAAATTAAATCAGTGGATTGAGATCTGAAAACTGTCTAGAATGAGCAAAAGCATTTTTTATGTGTGGGCTGGTAAGACCACTATGAGCACTGTCTGGTTGATTTAGGACTCAGATTTCAGCTGCATTTCGTTGTCTTCTTGAGGAACTGCAAAACTTGTCCAGCATTTCATTTGGCACAAGCTGACTCTAGTCTGATGAATGGTTCCACAAAGACAGCTGTCTTTTAAATACACAGTACATTTTTCTTGGTTAAGGCTTGTATGAGTCTAAAGCAATGTTAAAAGGTATATTAGGCTGAGGGTTTGTCTGAAGTTCTCTGTCATGTCTTTCATTTTGAGGCAAAACACCTTCAGATAAAAATTAAATGTTTAAAAAGAAATATGAAAATGTCCATGCTTTGCTTGTAAACATTATTTATAGTTATGAGTGCTGAAAAGTATTTCCTCTTCTTGTGAAAATGATGGGGCTGTTTTGCAGAGTTTAATGAAACAGGAGAGCTAAAAAAAAGGCTAAGAGAGTTGGAGTTGATCAGCCTGGAGAGAAGAAGGCTCTGGGAAGACCTTAGAGCACCCTCCAGTACTGAAAGGGGCTGAAGGAAAGCTGGGGAGGGGGTCTTGATCAAGGAGTGCAGGGATAGGATGAGGGGGACAGTTTTAAGATGAAAGGGGCAGGAACACCTTCTGCTGGATCAGGGTGCTCAAAGCTGCAACCAACACTTCCAGGGATGAGGCATCCATGGGTGCCCTGGCCAACCTGGGCCAGAGCTTC
>WAAB01025535.1:948-27139 GCA_013389865.1 Piaya cayana
CAGGTTGAGAGGAGGCCATGAAGATGTTCAGAGGGCTGGAGCACCTCTGCTATGAGGGCAGGCTGAGAGAGTTAGGCTTGTTCAGCCTGGAGAATAGAAGGCTCCAGGGAGACCCTAGAGCAGTCTTCTAGCACCTCATGGGGCTACAGGAAAGCTGGGGAGGGACTGTTTACAGGAGAGTGGAGAGATAGGGCAAGGGGAAATGGCTTTATATTGGAGAGGAGGAGATTTAGATTAGACATTAGAAAAAAATTCTTTACGATGAAGGTGGTGAGTTACTGGCCCAAGTTGCCCAGGGAAGCTGTGGCTGCCCCCTCCCTGGGGGTGTTCAAGGCCAGGCTGGATGGGGCTTTGTGCAGCCTGGTCTGGTGGGAGGTGTCTCTGCCCATGGCAGGGGGGGTTGGAACTGGATGAGCTTTAATGTCTCTTCTGACTCAAACCATTCTGTGATTCTATGATGTCCTGGCATAGCAAAACACAGAGTTAACTTGGCTTTTATATACCCCTCATCTTAAAAAAAACCCCACAGAAACTCAAATGAACTATCCTTATAGTAAGCCACATAAATTATTTTCTACTTTTGTACATTGGGATATAAGTAAAAATCTCCCATCTCTGCTATAACTGCTTGCTCTGTGAACTTTGTCTGTCTACTTCATCAGCTTGGCATTGTCCTTAAGTTAATGTACAGTGCACATGGGCAAATTTAAACTAGAGGGGGATTAGGTGGCTCCTTTCCAGTGACCCTGTGATGTGAGGTAAGGGTCTCACCTAATAGACATATGTTACAGACTTTTTAAATATAAGTAATGTGTGTGTTGAGTATTGATAAGATAAAATTATGTGAAAGTTTAAACATTTTAGAAATGTTTTAAGACAGTTGGATTATTCAATTTACTGTTATAGAAAAGACCTTTTAAAAATGCGTTATCTTCAGAATTGCCCAATAATACTTATGTTTAGTGTTTTGATTCACATGCCAATAATTAAATGAATAAGAGCACGCAAATTTATTTGATTATGACTTTAATCAGCTTCCTCAGAAAGACAAATCTAGACAAGTTCGTAAGGACTTTAGTAAGGGGTGTAATCATAGAAGGATACAGGTTTATAACTTCAGAGCATCTGTGTTGGTGTTAGGTGACGATATGTGAGCTGAGTATGAGAGAACAGTTGTTGAAGTTAGAAGTTGCCATACTTCATGCTACACACTAGTCTGATCAGTTTTGTATCTTGTATATGTAAGCAGTGGAGTATCAGGAACATAATATATGGCAATACATTCATATAGTCAAAGGATACTTTTTATGAACAGTTAAATTAATTTCCGATTAATAAGTGTTACATCGAAGTACAGATAAGCTAAATAACTTGGCCAGGGTCACTTAAGCAGTTTCTGGTGGGACTGAATATAAGTTGTACAGTTTTTATGAATCCTAATGTGTGATTGTATTTCCTCTTGCTTTCTAGTCACAGCATTTTAATGAACGTGACTGTTTACTTTGTTTACAGAATCGATAGTTTCCTGAATAAGCTTGAGAGTGCCTTGGGCTGCAAAGATGCTGGAAGAAGATATGGAGGTGGCCATCAAGGTGGTGGTAGTGGGAAATGGAGCTGTTGGAAAGTCCAGTATGATTCAGCGATATTGCAAAGGGATTTTTACAAAAGACTACAAGAAAACTATTGGTGTTGATTTCCTGGAAAGACAAATCCAGTATGTATTAAGCAGATGACACGCTATTGATTTTTACTTTTCCCTCTGTTTCTTTTTTCTGTTGTAATCCTAAGATTTACAAAGGCTTGGAACAAGCCTGCTGCCTCCAGAGCACAGAGCGGGGAGTTGGTTTCTGCCTTGCACAGTGGGCTACAATTATATCACTGTTATTTTCCATGCAAGATTTAGAACGATAAATCAAAAGCAAAATAAAATTTGGAACCTCTGTCATACTAAGCCTTTTGACAAGTTTCGTTTGTATTCTGCCACCTGTTGATTATTTTTTTTAAATTTACTGTGGAAGAAGCAAAAGTGCTTATGATAAAATGGTTACAAATTTATTAGCCAATATGACTTAAAATTACTGTGAAGAAATGATTAAATATGCTGTAGATTTAGTCTCTTTATGTTATATAAGCAGATAATACCCAATTATATTTGATAAAATGGAAGGTTCTATGGTAAGTAGGAAAATTCTGTAAATTGTCTTTTTAATGAGCTTACACAAAAGTTCCATTGATCAGGCATTGAAGTTCAATTTTGAAGTCAGTATTATTTTTCCTCGTAGAGGGAAATGTCGTGGAAGAGGAGGAAAGGAAGAGGAAAATGTAATATGGATTTTCAGGAAATAGCATATAATACAATTCAGGGACTACTGCCATAGTCTGTTACAGAGGTGAACTGTTATCAATATTGTTACATTATATTTACGTGAAGTTCAGTTTGAACTGAGTTACTCTTACATTGTAGGTATAGAAATATTTCCATGTTGGTTGTTCTGAATCGCTCTTGATCGTTGTACTGATTGCAAAACTATTGTTTATTTCAGAGTTAATGATGAAGATGTCAGGCTGATGTTATGGGACACTGCGGGTCAAGAAGAATTTGATGCAATAACTAAGGCCTACTATAGAGGTGAAAATACCATGTTTGCTATCCAGTGGTTGTTTTTTTAATTCACTCTACACTTTGCCAAGATATTTTTTTATCTATGTAATTCTGGTTATTTCATGTGTGTGCAAAGCATTTTTAGTTCACTTGTTTGAGTTCCTAGATGTATTTCCCTTTCATACAAGGTCTTTGCCTTAATTAAGCGTCACTTTATGCAGGATGCCTAGGAGTGCCCTTTAAAAAACAGAACAAAATGAGATGAATACCTGCACTGAGTGTAGCCATTCAGGCAATCTAATGCAAAATAATATTTTTCCCTCTAAAAGTGTTTTGTTAGTTGTCCAAGACATATATTTGTAAATATTCTGAAAACTACGTCTGGGGCAGTTACAGGCTTTTTCCCCCTGGATTAATTTCTAAGTGCCCCAGACAGCTTTTTTCCCCCAGGATTAATTTCTGTCTGAGGCACTTAGAAATTAATCCAGGGGTAAAAAATGCACCAGTGATCCTAGAAAGACAGTTCACTAGGCACCACAGTTCTCTTGCTCATACAGACAGCCCTAAACACATTAGCGCAGTGGAGCAATAAGTGTATTTCCATTATAAAATAGAAACTATATTATTAAGTCGTATAAAGGTATGTTATCTGTTTAGCCAGTTACAAATTACATACTTAGGCTTCCTTTGCATATAGTTTAACAATGGTTGTGAAAACATTTCCTTTTTTAACATGATAGATATGAGTGACTTGGCATAGACTCCATCATTCAGTTCTTGTCTAACTAATTACTTGATGGCTGGGAAAAATATGTCGCTATGGAATAAAATCTTAGAAAAATCACTTCGTAGAAAGATAAAATAATAGAGTCATAGAATAGTTTGGGTTGGAAGGGACCTTAAGGCCCATCCAGTTCCAACCCCCTGGCATGGGCAGGGACATCCCACTAGATCAGGCTGCCCAAGGTCCCATCCAACCCAGCCTTGAACACTTCCAGGGATGGGTCATCCACAGCTTCCCTGGGAAGTATAGAATAGTTATGCTGTGCTTTTCCAGGGTGGCATAGTCCTCAGACCTTTTTATATTTCATGATCGTTTTTGTTAACTGATATAGGGTGGGTTTTTTCAAATCTATCTGATTGTCACTTGTAACTGATAACCATTTCTTCCGAGAAAGATACTTCTCTTCCTATTTTGTTTTATCCTCACATGGAAATAGATCATTCTGCTATTTTGTGTATTGTGCATCTTACCAGTTTATATCCAACCCAAGTAACACGTTTTCTAGTTGTCTAGGTGCTTTTGTATGTGCTAAACCCATACACAAGCAGCTGTCATTAGCAGCACCATGTGTTCCATCCATGTCACAGATGTTTCTCAAAGCACTATTTGACGACTTCTTCATGTGTACATCTCTTCCATCCACTACCACTGGTATCTTGAGTGAAACCTTGTTAGTTTTTGATGGAAAACAGACGTCTTGCTCTTTAGTCTGTTACTCAGTTGCTGATTAGTCAAATTCTCAGGCTCTTTATTTTATTGCACAATGGTTAGACTCCATATTTTTGCGTCCTTCATAGCATTGCTCTACCTCGAGCTTGTCAACCCGTTTTGGTGGTAGTAGCTCTGATAATGGAAGGACTGCAAGACTGTTCTGGTCCAACTTGAAGCAAGGCAGCCTTCTTTTGAATGCTACTAGTGAGTCCACAAATCCTGCTAAGCTGTTAAAGATGTCCAGGATCTACAGCAGCTAGAACATCAATAATAAACAAGAACTTCTGGGTGGTGACATCATCAACCTTGCATTTTACCTCAGGCTAAGGTTGAAGGAGCTATCTACAATTTTATAGTGATAGTGTCTTTTCTGACAATGACAAAATATAAGACTGGGGGATACTTGGCAAGACTCTCAGATGAATTATCATTGTGAATTTTCTTTTTTCATGCTATACATGATTAGAATGGGATATTCACTGCAAGATAACACTCTGGTCTCAAAGACATTAGCTGTCAATTCCTTTTACGCTCTGTTATTAAATATCAACTATATTAAAGGTATATAAGCAAAGCTTTTCTGCATGTGTTTATGCACAAAGGAAAGCAGTTTATTAAGGATAATAAAAGGCTACTGGACAATCAAGAGACCACTCATTAATACTTCAGCTATGGAAGTGCCTTCTCAGTATCCATGAATTTTAACTATTGTTTTTTAAAGCTGTTACAAAACTGTAACAAAAATGGTGCAAAATGTTTTGTAAAATTTATCATCGTGCTATGTTAGAATCAGTATGAAGTAGAGGTACACTTGGCTTCTCCAAAAAGCTACAAAACAATTTTCTTGAAGTAATGTTCTCTGAAAACTTTAGGATTTCAGCTTTTTAAAATCCAAATTACTGCAGTGTAAAGAGTAACGAGAAGTGGACTTTACAGATATTGCATGTGGAAAAATACTTGCCTTCTGGCCTCCAGTAAGATGTCTGAAAAACAGTGAGTGACCAGCAAACCTCCTATTCTCTTTCCAGCCTTTCCACACCTCCTCCCATTCCTTTTCCCATTGTACATGCTGTGTGTTGGAAGTAGTTTGAAAGGCAATAGACCCATAGCCATCACGAAGAACAGGTATAATGATGAAAATAATATGGCACTTATGAATATGGCACATTGGTTTGACACAAGCTGGTGGTCAAAGTGCACTTTCATGGGAGAAGCTTGAAAAAATCCCTCATATTTGAAATACATTGTATACGATTCTTCTTTTTTTTTTAATGTTTGTTGATTGATTTGTATTTGTAATCAAATTGTTTAATTTTAGGAGCCCAGGCTTGTGTTCTTGTGTTTTCTACGACTGACAGAGAGTCCTTCCAAGCAATCCCTACCTGGAAGGAGAAAGTCATGAATGAAGTTGGAGACATTCCCACCGTTCTTGTGCAGAATAAGATTGATCTTCTGGATGACTCTTGTATAAAGAAGTAGGAGTTTTATCTTACTGCTTTTAAAGAACAGTCTATACCCCCTTTATAAACATGTTTTAAAAAAATCTATGGGAGTTCCTGGTGAAGACTTACAGTATCTGGGCTGTCAAACCTAAGCCCTGCATCAAAACATGCTGTAGAAACACAGGTGACAGGTATCACTGCATGAGTGTAGTTGCTTGGGCACATCTGCTTGCCAAGTAGGAGCTTTCTGTTTCCTTCTCATGCCTTCTAAAGGAACAGAAGAACAGCATGGAGTATTTGGTTGTGCCATGATGTGATTCTCTCCTTTTGTTTCTTTTTAGTTAGAAATTGTAAAACTGTAAATTTTCTTCCCTCTTAAAATTTACAGTTACTGTTAAACTGCGCTGTGCACTAGTGAAGTTACATTGTGTAGTTTGACTATGAATGCTTACTAAAGTCAAGTTTTAAATAGGTGGTTTGAGAAAAAAAACAACTTTGCTTTCTTTAATCTGTTTTTATTGCTCATTTTTATAAAAACATAATAACTGTAGAGAAATATATATCTGTTGATATTCTCAGACTGCATGGTGCTGATCTTGCTTCATCGTATTTTTCTTTACAGATTTTACTGTTAGTTCATTCTGCCTTTGTACATTTGACCATTCTTGCCATATAATCAGCTTAACAAATCCAGTCTTGTATTTACCGCAGCATGTCATGTAGAAAATATTGCATGATGAAGTTTGTCATTCTCCACTTCTTTATTTCTACCATCTTCCTGAGAAATGTAAATTATTTCTTCTTTTTGTTGTTTCCTGCACTGGCTTGCTTTGTTCTCTGTTTGCTGTCATTGATGGCAAAAAGCAGCTTCTACTCCTTCTGCAAAGAATACTGAGGATTTTTTCAAAGGAAAAGCAAAATTGCATTTGACCTCCTGCTCTATTCATGGTATGTGTCTTAGGTTTTGTTCTCAGAACTCCATCTGCCTCAGTAACATCAACTTTCCAGTGACGTGATTTGACTTGGTGATATTTTCATTTTTAGTTAATGGAGTCAATAAATACTGAAAAGTAATAACTTTATGGCCAAAAGAAGCTGTGTGTAAAATATCTTCTTCTTATGGGGTATTACTATAAAGAAATTAAGGATTGGGTATTTTTTGACTGATTTGAGTTTCTTAACCCACTTTGCTGTGTATAACTTACCAGAAATCATTTTGTCTATAAGGATAAATGCTGGCAAATAACACAAATTTACAAAGTTTTCTTCTGTTGTGCAGTGAAGAGGCAGAAGCTCTGGCAAAAAAGCTAAAATTAAGATTCTACCGAGCATCTGTGAAGGAAGACCTCAACGTCACTGAAGGTAGGAGAGAGAGCAGAGCAGGTGTCTGCCCTGTCCTCTGCCCCCTGCACTGCACAGCTCTCTGGCTTGCACGATCTGCCACTTCCCATGATGTTGTCACATGCAGTTGGCAATACTTTTTATATTTTTAAGCAGCCCACTTCTTAAAACATTGCTAGAATTGGCTGGACTTAGAATTATAGAATCATAGAATCACCAGGTTGGAAGAGACCCACCGGATCATCAAGTCCAACCATTCCTATGGACTAAACACTAAACCATGTCCCTCAGCACCTCGTCCACCCGTCCTGTTAACACCTCCAGGGAAGGTGAATCAGCCACCTCCCTGGGCAGCGTGATGATCTCAAAGGTCTTTTCCAAACAAGTGATTCTATGATTCTGTGAACTACTCGATATCAGTGTGCTGGGCCTGTTGCCTTGTTTGTGTCTTTCTTTTCCACAAAAAGTGCACATCTTCAGTTTTTGCAAGTAACAATGTATCAAGGCTGATTGGTTCTAACAACTGTCAGTGAGCACTAAGCTTTTACAAAACTAACACAGAGAAGTTCAATTCCAGTAAACAAATTGCTGGACTGATTATTTTGTTATGGCTAATGAATAATTGAGATAAAATATTTCATTTATTATATTTAAATAAAGTACACTAAAGGATTGGATCTGTCCTTGATCTAGTGGGATGTCCTTGCCCATGGCAGTGGAGTTGGAACTGGATGATCTTTAAGGTCCCTTCCAACTCTAATTATTGTATGATTCTATGATCTCTTGCATCCTTTTGTTTACTGATTGTATTTTGCTAGTTCCCAAGTATCACTTTTTAATGTATATATTTAATTTCGTATGAGTACAAAATTTAGTCACTGTCTTTTGTGTGGTAGGTTTGAATAATCATTAATTACAGTCTCTGATAACATGTTTTGCTTATTCAAGCCAACTTGATAGTGAAGTAATTGTTTCTTTCCTGTTGATGTCCTTCATCTTGAAGAAAAAATTCTACAATATAAAATGTGAAATGTTTCTGCATTATTAATTACAATGTTTTTGCACTACCTTTACATGAGTTATTAATTACAATTACAATTGTGAACAATCGTAGCATACACAGGTTCTGAAAATTCTCCCATAATTGTAGATATTCTCAGAATCCTAGGCAGACTTTCTATTCCACAATACAAATGTGGGTAGTATGAGGTAATTAGCAAAATGTTGCTGCCACGTTTTATTAATAGCCTTATTACTAATTATTACACTAATAATTATGACTGCTATTATTCTAAGACTTCTTTCAAAATATATACGTATACTAAATTGCTGCATCATTTTGAAAAGTTCCAAGCTGCATGAATTGGAATGTTTGGCAACATGTACATGCCAGCTTCATCACAGAGTATTGAGATATTTCTGCCTGCTGTGCAAGACCCTGATACTGCAGAGTGTAAGACCTGCGTAGGCACTGGACTGGTGTGGATTCTGCTCGGCTACACAGGCCTCCCGAGAGAGAATCCCTTAACTGTGATGTTGGATGCACTTTTAGAATTTTGATCCAAAGGTATTATTACTGATATAAATACTATTTTTAAGCATACTCTGATGTGCCCTTGTTTCTTTTTAATATTCCAGTTTTTAAGTATTTGGCTGATAAATATCTTCAAAAGCTCAAGCAACAAACAGCTGAGGATCCAGAACTCATACATACAAGCAGTAACAAGATTGGTATGTATACTGTAATAAAAAGAACCAGAAAAC
The DNA here is from genome assembly GCA_013389865.1 of Piaya cayana. Classification (NCBI taxonomy): domain Eukaryota; kingdom Metazoa; phylum Chordata; class Aves; order Cuculiformes; family Coccyzidae; genus Piaya; species Piaya cayana. Next base: position 9,593 of record WAAB01025535.1, read on the forward strand.
CGTATTTTGTGCCACCAAAACTTCTGAACTCATCTGTTTCTTTATGTAGTTAATACAACGTCAATCAGGGTGTAATTATTACCTCCCTGTCTTAGGATACTGTCTCCTTTCCTTCTGTAAAATCACTTCACAACTCTAAAGTTACAAGGTTGTCAAATGGATGTGTTGAAGTTTCTAGCTAATGTTTGGCAAGTGCCCGTTTATTAAAGCTATTTAAACAAACATTTTGTAAAGTCTTGAGGAAGGATGATTGTTGAATTTTTTAATGTAATTAGTATTGGTATTACTCATCTTGGTGCAGATTTACTAGAGAGTCACAGTGAAAGAATCTGGCGTGTAATAAGAAGGTCTTAGTAAATTCCATTTATATAAGGGAGCACTGAGCTTCTGTAGTCCTATTTTAGAGCGTTTCTTAGTCAGTTCATTTGTTTTCCTTGAAGCACTCCCTTTTTATTCAGGCACTTACCTTACCTTTATCTCAGCAAAGTTTCCAACTTTAAAATTGTCTTGTTTTTATTTTCTTATATTACTCAACTAACTATAACTTTGATACCATGCAATTAGCAGCATACACAAACACAGATGAGTGTGTATGCTGCCCTTCAATTAGATGTTGTATACCAGCTTTAAACACTGCTGCCTGGCTAGTAATTCCAACTGGCTCGACTTCAAATTTAGCTGCAAAATTGACCCAGAAATAGGTAAAGCCTTTAAAAACTAGAGTTGCTCTGCTATGCCTTAGGAAGTGTTGTGTCTGAAGCGTTAGTGTGTTACGCTGTAGGAAGTAATAAATACAATCTTGTCTCTAATTTCTGTAGGTGTTTTTAATACAGCTGGTGGAAGTCACTCCAACCAAAATTCTAGCACACTCAATGGTGGAGATGTCATCAACCTCAGACCAAACAAACAGAGGACCAAGAAAAACAGAAGTCTTTTTAGCAACTGCAGCGTACTTTAGGCCACTGCTGGAGGGGGAAAAAACCTAACCCAGTGAATTGGATGAAGTTGTGCAATTGAATACAGAATAAAGCCAGCTGCAGAGGTATTTTTACCAGTGCTTTAGCAAATCTTGTGCCTATGGGATCCTTGATGGAGGACGGATTTATGTAAACTTGCTGGTGCAGTGTTTTCTGGTGTGTAGAGCGAGACACCTGGTGGCAAAACACAGCAAACTTCTCCTTTCCTCAAGGAATTCCTTACAGAGCTGTGGACTAGGGATTGCTGAATTGCAGAGCACATTTAACATAAAGATAATACTTACAAGTATAGGTACAGAACTTAACACTATGGCCCAAGGTAAAGTAGCAACCTTGCACCTAACTTTCAAAGATAACATTCAAACTAGTTAGTCAGGACACTAAGAATATGAATGAAGAGCAAAACTAAGACATTACTTTCTATACCTGACACTGTTAATATGGATTCTGACAGTTCTCTTGGTGCACTATGTGTGTATTATATATATGAGTGCTAAGGTATATGTGTAAACATTTGACAAGAACATTTAGGCTAAATTCCAGTGTACACATTACTTGGAGATGAGCTAATGAGCATAAAACAGTATCTTCCGCACAAAAAAATTTCCTTTAAAACCGTTGCATTTCAAATGAGGCTTTCCCAGCTGCCACTGTGTACGTTTAACTTGCTATACTTTGGGCCTAAAAGTTTAGGTTTAAAATGTATGGTGCCAAAAATGCTCCTTTTTACCTAATGCTGTGCTGCAGATGTTTTTGTAAGTTTGTTTTTCTCAGTCTTAACAGGTTGAACAATAACACCGTCTTTGACACTAACAGCTATTCAGAAGGAACTTATAATCGTATTCCTGTTCAGATTTGATTGTTGTATCCTGTGTTGTCTATGGAAAAAAGAACTTGCAAAGTGGAGTCACAAAATATTTATCATCTTTGGAAAAATATTTCATAAATAGCATAAACTAAGTTGTGGAGGATCAAAAAAAAAATGCAGCTGATTAATAACTGAACTACATTAACGAGACCACCTTGAATGTTTTCTCAGATTCAGAGTTAGCTGCTGGTTACAGAAAATCTTAATTCTGCAAAATCAGAGACATGGCAAAAAGCTTTCAGAGTGCTTAAGTAATTTTACAAAATCAATTTAGATGTTTAGGAGCCCAAATCTAAATTAAGGTTATTTGGACTTGGGCTCCTAAGTCACTAAGGTGCTTTTAAAAATGCTGAGCAAGACATCTTTTAATTACCAAAAATAAACACTTTTTAATCCTCTTCAAGAGCATGCATGACTTTTAAAAATATATCCATTTTGTTTACATGTTTTTGTATGGTATGATATAATTTTAACTTTATAGGATTTCTACAACAAACCTACCAGTGACAAATGCAAAATATGCTGCTTGAAACAATTCAGAGTTTTAATAGTTTTTTAAATGGTGTGTGAGAATGAAAATGAGTCGAGTGTTCCTGTATATGTTTGGAGGAAGGAGTTTTCGCTGTGTGAATTCATGTAGGAAGCTCGACTTTATTTTGAAGTCAGTGCATGTGGAAACTGAAGTTTACTCCTTTCCCCGCTGTCTGCAGGGACAGAGGTGCCTGGTGAGTTATGCATAAACACTAAAGATCTCTGAACTCTGTATTTTATGTTTACTCTTATTAGATGTTGTACTGAGTACCGTTGTTTCTTTGATGAGCTGTTAGAGCATCTCCTGTTGCAAGAGGGTGGCCTTCAAGGCGCTCGATCCCTTTGTTATTGCAGCAAAACCATGTGTTCCTCACTGTAGTGTTCCTGCTGTTTTCTCTTATTAAAGGCCTTTGTTTTTTAACAAGTGCATTTAATCGCTGTATGTATGTGTAGATGGAGCCAGGTCCTGTCTATCTTAACAATTTTAGTAGTGAGGTACTTAGCATAATACTTAAGATTGTACATCACGGGGCCACCTTACAACTTCAGGCTGTAGGATAGAGCGTATGCTTGAGAATTTTGACAACTGTTTTTAATATGAAGACTTCTGCATTTCATTGCCTGACTGCTGGGTTCACATTTTTTATTCATTGTTCTTGAAAAACAAAACCACCAAGTGTCTGAAACATCTTTTTTTTTTTGCTTTGTTTGACTGTACAGAGTACTTAAAAATTAAGCCTTTATTATGTGTAATGACCATTTGTACTCTTACATGGGACACTGCAGGCATTGTATTGTAACATAAACCATTTGTATCAGAGGTCTGTCATTATAAACCACTGTTTTAAGGACTGAAAACTCTGGAAATTTTCATAGGTGGAGACTTGACATAAATTTAGGATATGTTGAAATGTAGTTCATGTACTTTAACACAGGAATATGCATTTGCAGCATCAGGCAGGGGTGAGTTTTAATTTCATTCATACCTTAAATCTCGAGTGGCTCACTCTTTGTTGTGACTTTGCATTGCTTGTTTCGCAGTACAGCTGAGATGGAGACTGTCCAAATTATCCCTTTTCTGGAAGTGCTCTGCACATATGCTGCTTGAAAATTGAATGTTTGTCCTACTGGGGTCAGTCTTTAGATGTAAACCAGATGCCTTGCATATTGCAGGAATCGCTGTTCAGTGGGAGTAACTCCTGCCTTTTGGATGGGCAGACGTGCCTGGACGTTCAGCGCTTGCATTGTCCTTTGTAAAGTTTTTATTGCAACCATTGCCCCACACTCCACTCAAAGAGTTCTCATTAAGGTATCAGATGTTTTACTTACCAAACAAAAGCTACAAGTGCAGGGTCCGTAATAAAAATGACTGCACGGTGGAAGAGGCTATAGTGCTGTTACACCCGTGGCAGTATGGATCAGGAGCAACAGATGTTCCCGCCACAGGACAGGAAGTTTTCTTCTGGGACACTGAGCTAATTGCACTCCTGTTTTATCTGTTATTATCTCTCGAATGTTTAAGTCACGAGTAGACGAGGTCCTGAGGGACATGGTTTAGTGTTTGGTGGGAATGGTTGGACTCGATGATCCAATCGGTCTCTTCCAACCCGGGGATTCTGTGATTCTGTGATTCTGTGAATCTTTCATGGGATGCATTATCTGCACCTTGCCAAAATTCTTTGCTTTCAGCTGATCGTGCTGGCACTCGTATTTTACACTTCAGTAATTGTTGATGCCTTGGTGAAACAAGCATTCACTAAGGAGTATGGCACTAAAGCACCTGTCACTCCCGTGTTGTGTCCATTCAGTGAATGGGTGTTCTCCCAGTAACTGGGGCATCGTTAGATGCAAACTGGTAACGCTAGGGATGTATTTCCAACTGGAAATAACAAGTCTCGAAATTGTAAGACTGATCACACAAAGACTTTTGTGCTTGTGTGTGGGGGTTAATTTTTAAAAATATTCCATTTGAAGCAATTTTGGAGTTTTCTTATTTTTGGTGTTTCTTAAGGCAACACTTACCTTTTTTTGAGCCAAAATGCCTGAATCATCACAGTCAGTCTGATTTCCTGTTGAGTTTTTTAATGCTTTGGTAAAATTTGTCTCTTTTTTTCTCTCCTTTCAGTTATCAGCCTGCAGCATATTGAAACATGATTTTCCTTTGCATCACTCCAGTCATTGTACGTTATACTAAAGGGGAATGAGCAGCTGAACACGTGCTGCCTGCAGGTCATGCAGGGGTACATGCACAGTGCTCAGTGAACTTTGAACCTGTTAATTCATCTATTAAGTTGACAGCTACCAGTTAATAATAGAATTAATTATTTGCACTGCTGAACCCTCTTGTGGGAATTCAGTGTTAGAGCAAACTAACAAACCTACTTCTCGGATTCTAGTGGTGATACCTAAGCCCCATGGCTTTTCTAGATGTATCGCAGACCTCCAGCTGACGCTGCAGTTCCTGAACACTAATTGTACGTAAGCCAGAGAGCAAGCGTGGTCCAACAAGCTTGATTTTATCAAAGCTACTTCACTGCCTTTTTGTAGGGAGCAACAGTTGTGAGTGTCTTTGAATGCTCAAAAATAATATTGACAGAATACCTCTCTCTTTTAAATATGCTATCCTAATAGGCAATTACAATTGTAGAAGAAAAATGCTGCAGTGTTTAGACTTAAGATGAAAGGTGCTGTAATAGATTTAAGAGAAACTTTGAAACAGTTCTATGTCGAAGAAGTATTTCACACGCGTCATCGCAAACCCAGGTGAGTCCTAGTACTGAACTGGGCTTATCCTCAGGTTTCTAGTAGTTAGGTAATACTGCTAAGTAATTTGTGTGGTGAGTGTTTTTTCTTCTGTTGCTGAGATAAGTTTGGTTCAGTGGAACTAACTAAATTTGGTCAAAAAAAGTAAGAATCAGGACCAGGAGAGATCCTGTTGTCATTGCGAGGGTGAAGAGGCATTGTTACTAATAACTTACTCTTATTTGCAAGTTCACGTGACTGAATGGTTAAAACACATAATGTACTGAAGTCTGTCATGATCTCAAGTAAATGTAATATATTTTTAGAAAAAAAGAGAGCCACATAACTTACAGTAAATCCGTGAGTGGACAAATAAATGTTTAAAACTGAGTATTCTGTGTATGCCATTCCTGTAAAATCCCTATGAATTAGTTGTATCGCGCAATTTAAACACATCAATTTGATTCCTGTTTGGTCTGGTACACGTCACTAGTTCTGTGGTTGTATTAAAATGTCAGTATATTAAATTTTTAGGAAACAATTGCTCTAACCCCATAGCTGCGCAGCCTGGATCTGCACGAGAAACCCAAGTGTTGCAAACAGTTGGGATCCAAGGCAGCACGCACTGAATCCCCTCAAAGGAGCAACCGTGAGCATCCCCAGTCTAACAGAAACGCTGTTTATGAGCTCTTGCTTCCTGTTTCTCATTCAGTCAAATGTAAAATGAATTCTGTTCTCTTTTTGGTCACTTTATTTTTCATTACTGGTCTGGCTAGTACGGTGACAAGGCTTAAGTGATTGTTTGTAAACATTGCAAATGGCATTAAAATGTTACTGATGTTATAGCAAAGATCCCTGACGCATTTCCTGGAAAGAAACAGGTAACTTGCTCAACACCCCTAATAAGGATTAATTAGCAATATTTTAGGCAAGAAAACATCTTGACATGCAAGAGAACTTGCATTTTTATGGTCACATTTAGGTCTGCTGTGATTTGATGTTTGACAGTGGGTAACACTTCAAAACAAGTGAAAACTTAATTCTGTTTGTTGATCTGTTCTGGGTCTGATGCCACCTCCATGTAGCGATGCGAGTTGCTGTAACGCTAATGTCTGTTTAGGATAAGAACCAGTAGGAGGCTACAGGAATAACCTAAAGTGTCTTTGCTGTATCGTACAGGTATGACCACAAAAAAAGAAACCCAAAGGACAGGATCACTGGTTTTGAAATTAGATTGTTCAAATCTATGGGATCTTCAAGGGATGTGACATGTCAGTATGTAATCTCAAAGCAGAGGAGAGGGGAGGGAGGGCTGTAGTGCAGATGGGTCAGATGGGACTGGACTTGCTCAAGTGGAAGGCTAATGAATTTTAAAAATACACGAGTAACTTAGTTCAAAACAAGTCACATCTACACTATTAACTGGTCTGTATGTATGCAGGTGTGAGGGTTTTGGGAGGATTTTTGCCGAAACCAACACAGCAGGGTCTGTCACTTTGCTTTTGTACTTGAGAACAAAAGCACTAAAGCACTTGTACAAGTGCTGTAATAAGTAAAAATACTTTCAGCTGTGAGTGCAATGAAGAGGATCTGGAAAAAAAAAAACCAGCAAACGACACCACCTTAACACTCTTGGCCTGGATAACCTTGTAATGGCCTTAGAGGAACAGGAGTTGGTCAGCCTGGAGAAGAGAAGGCTCAGGGAAAACCTTAGAGCAGCTTACAGTACTGCAGAGGGGCTCCAGGAAAGCTGGGGAAGGGCTCTTGATCAGGGAGTGCAGGAACAGACCAAGCAGAAATGGTTTTTAAGCTGAAAGAAGGGAAATTTAGATTAGATATTAGGATGGAATATTTTACTGTGAGGATGGTGAGGCACTGGCACAGGTTGCCCAGGGAAGCTCTGGCTGTCCCATCCCTGGAAGCGTTCAAGGTCAGGTTGGATGGGGCTTTGAGCAGCCTGGTATCCTGCCCATGCAGGGAGGTTGGAACTGGATGGGATTTAAGGACCCTTCCAATCCAACCCATTCTGTTTGTATGAATCAAACACTGAAGGAATACTTAAGTATCAGTAGGCTGTGTTCAACTTAACTATTTCACAACGTGATTTCTGGAAATAACCTTTGCTGTATATTTTTGTTATGGAGTTTAATGCTGTTAAATAGCTGGAAGCTTCACCTCTGCTAGAATTCACGAGTGCCATTTCTGCAGATCCAATGCAGTGTCGTTCATGTCACAGTTGCTGAGGTTTCTGAGAAGCGCAGGTTCCCCCTCCTCTGTGCTTGCACACAGGAGATTAAAGCCATGGAGCTCCAGAGCTTTGGTTGAACAGTGGCCCAGAGTGAGACAATTCCATGCTCACCTTAAAACCTGCCACTCTTGACCAATTTCTGGTGAATTACCATGGCAACAATGAGCAGAAATTGGAGGAGGAGTAAAAACCAACTCCCCAAACAATAAGTAATGTTAAATGTAAGAATTCTAGTATTGTCCTACCCAAGAAACAAACAAGGTACCTGCTAGCTGAGCATTTCAACCATTTTGCTCTGTTGAGTCACAGGCAATAATGCAAAACCAATTTGCTGTAGAGTAGCTGAAAAATGCCAGTAGCCTTTATAGATCTTTTAAAGAAAAATACACAGCGACCTCAAAACACAGCCAGGTGGCAGGAGGGTTCACCTGGCGGGTGTGGAATGGTGTGTCCTTAGAGCTGGAGGTCATTTCCAGCCTTGGTTGTGACCTTAGGATGGATGTGTTGCTTCCCACTTCCTCAGTTACAAACTGGAGGTATCCATCTCTTTTGCGAGCTGCTTACGAGTAGTGCAAATTATTCACATTATAGCTGGCAATAAATAGGACAGGGTGTTGTTTATGAAAATACCATATACAGTTTATTAATGGTTCGGATTTATTGCCAAGATTTGTCTGTCTTCCCAAAAGTCTGGCTCACACACTACGTCTACCCACAGAGAAAAGCTGAAACCTCACTACAGGACAGAATAACTTTAGTTTAAAAAAAAAAAACCAAAACAAACCAACAAGGAGAGTGGAGGAAAGGCTGGATTTTGATGGTTTCTGACAGTTTAGCAGAAGCACAATTACAATCTGCAACAGAGCGGTTATTGACTCTACAGGACAACTCCTGACAGCATTCCTTATTGCCAAAAGAAAATACTAGTGCTACTGAAACCCATTAAATGCTCGCACCTCACAATCGAAGATACTTTGGTGCGTGCGCATGTGTATCTACGTGCGTGTTTGTACAGAGATTTTTATTTCCTTAGCTTCCGTGTGCTTTTTATGGAGATTTGCTCACCCTGTGATTTGCCAGAAGTAGCCAGGAGGGGAGTTTAATCCTGTTTGCTGTTGCAAGACTGTCGAACAGTTGATTTCTGGTGCTCCAACAACGTGATGGACTTCTCAGAATTTTCTAAGTTTCTGAGCAGAGTCTCTAGCCGCCTTTTGATTTTCTTCTGATCCTCGATGGCGCATCCGATGACCACAGACTGAAATTTCTGGTCGATGGGTCCTGCCGGCACATCAGACGTGCACGCACCATAAAGCGACATTAAGCGGATTTTGGCGTCTTCCAAATCATCTAGAAGTTTATTGACAATTTCATCGATCATCTTTGTGGCGTGCAGTAGGGATTCCTGCTGCTGGGTGTTGCGGATGGTTTCTACAGAAACCTCCACTGTGAGGGTTCGGCCCATCAGGCGATTGGCAGTCAAATTAAGTTCTTCTCTCTCACCTAAATCAAAAACAAGGAAGATTTCTAGGTTTTAGGTGAATACTTTCCTGTGAAAATAACATCACAAAGACAATCAAACTGCTGCACCTTTGCAATAAACAAGGTTGGGGTTTTTTTTAAGTACCTGGCAATCCACAAGATCTCCAGGGGCCAGAAATGAGGTTTTTTGCATTTGCCTAAGTCCTGCTGATTTAACAGAAGCTTGCGTCTTCTGATTTGAAAGGAGGCTTTAAGCTCTAACTAAAAATGTAAGCAATGCTTTTCTGCTGCTGACACAGTGCTTGCTGTGTCGCATTAAAGCAAAGCAAACAATATTATCGGGAAATGTGATTCATTAACAGAACAGGCACATTAAGGACTTTGCGTGCTGCTGCGAGAGAGGTTTAGACAGTGTCCCAGAAGGCCATAAAGAGAAAACTGATTTCTGACAACCAGCTGCAATTAGAGGCCGTGAAAAAGGTGGTTCTTTATTTTCTGAAGACTTAGGCTTTTTCCCAAAATATGGACAGAACATATTTGGCATGTAGGCTCTTGAAGAGCCAATAAAACAGTAATTTAAAGCCCCTAATGTAAAACATACAAATTTAGGGGATGTATTTAAAGCCATATATCACACAACCTGATTTTAATCATCGGGTTCTTGCAGACTGTATACTTTGTAGCGCTCATGCCTGTCCAGTAGTCAAATCCATTAAAATGCTGTTTTTTCAACTATATTTAATCGTCATCAACCTCTCTCCCTCAGCTGATTTCAAAAATAAATAAGTGAATGGAGTCTGGGCTTTCACATGCACGACAGTGACATTCGTGGCCAATAATCCAGCTGAGCAGTATGTGAATTTACCCAGGCAAGAAAAAGGGGATCCCAGGGTAAGGGATTCCTTCAGTAATCTTATCTGGCTCCATATTTTTACCAGCAGCAAGTGATCCAATGGAGCTGCTCCCTAAGGCTGTTTTGACTTCAGGTCAGTTGGGAGCGTATGGCAAAGCAGCCTCTCACCTTCGCTGATGTGCCTCATATCCTGGCTGTTCTGGATGTTGTGGATCATTTCTAGCAGGATTTCTTTCTCTTGTTCCATAGCAGATGCTGCATCACGGAAAGCCTCTACCCTGAATGTGGTTGAACCAAACAAAAAGTTTAAATAATAAAATAGCTGCTCACCTACATAGCTGCCAAGATCTGGGTTTATAGCTTAAGAAGTACAGTCAGTTCTTAATTATCTATGAGCCAGACTCTCTGATTTCATGACCTTCTCCTGTATCTTAACTTCGCTGTTCAAGACTCAATGTAATTTAAAAAAATAAACAAATGGTGAAAAAAAATACCCCACAACAACAGTAATTCGACCAGACTTAAATCTTTCATTGTACTGGCAGTGCTGTTCTATCCTACTCCACGGTCAGCCTGGCGATACTAGAGCCTCACAGCAGAAAGTCCTAAGTGGCAAATTGGCAATTACTATCAGCTGATTAACTAGAAGCAAAAGGGACCGAGTCCCCACCAGGGAACAACCCACCTACAAAGCAACAAACGCTCCAGAAAACTCCAACACCACCCCCTGCAGCAAAACAACCCATTTCACAAGGGAGGAAAAACAGGCAAGAGGGCCAAAGCTCACATACTCTACTAATCGAACGCAGGCATCTCCCTTAGTGGCATGTCTTACTTGCTGGAAAAAGATGCTGGACCAGCACCTTATGGTCACTAGTGTTTTCCATGGAGAAATGCTCACTGTGATTCGCAGGGGAAGGAATCTTGTGAGGAAGCAGCTCCTATTTCTAGGCTTACAAGGAAGCAGGAAAATAATTGTAATTGTCTATTAGGATAGCATATTTAACAGAGAGAGGTATTCTGTCAGTATTATTTTTGAGCATTCAAAAAGACACGCACAACTGATGCTCCCTACCAAAAGGCAGTGAAGTAGCTTTGATGAAATCAAGCTTGTTGGACCACGCTTGCTCTCTGGCTCATGCACAATTAGTGTTCAGGAACTGCAGTGTCAGCTGAAGGTTTGCGATTACATCTAGAAAAGCCACAGGGCTTAGGTATCACCACTAGAATCCGAGAAGCAGGTTTGTTAGTTTGCTGTAGCACTGAATTCCCACAAGAGGGTTCAGCAGTGCAAATAATTAATTCTATTATTAACTGGTAGCTGTCAGCTTGAATAGATGAATTAACAGGTTCGAAGTGCTTGTTCACTGGGCACTGTGCACGTACCCCTGTTCACTGTGATAAAACTCATGTGATGCAATGAGGGCGAGGGGAATGGTTGATAGGAATGGTTGGACTCAATGATCCGATGGGTCTTTTCCAACCTGGTGATTCTATGATTCTATGAAAAGCCCATCAGGTCCTGCTCTCCCCGATAACGTTTGGGTCTCAGCCAGTTCTGTGGTTGGGTGCCCATAGTCCACCCTCCTCCTTGCAGCATCAGGTGCAGACCCATCTGGCCATGGGAGAAGTGAAAATGCCATGCTAGAAATTTAAGTCTAGTTCCTTAATTCATGTTTTATTCCACACCGTGCTTTTTAGGGAGAGGAAAAAGCCCATCTGGGAACTGCCTACTTGGGAGACTGAAGGCAACAGGGAAATGTCCTCCCTTCCCAGACTTTGCCCTGGAGGATAGGGGCTCGCAGAGCCGAGCTGCAACCAGCTGCGAGACTCATGCCAAAAAACATCAACTCTGTTTGCATACCCCACAGAAAAGCAGAATGTCCCGTGAACCTGGCTGACAGATTTGGATGCTTACAAGTTCCCTCCGAGGAGGTCGAGCTGCTGTAAACAGCACAGGAATTCATCCATCCTGACATGTTTATTAAACCCGGCCATTAAAGGGAAAACAACCCAAAACATTGTTTACTCTCTTAGATGCTCTGCCCTCTTCAACATTACTGGATGCTGCCCCAAGATGGTGGTGGGTTCATTGCTGCTTCTATCTCTCGACATCACTACGGAGCTGCTGCTCCTTCCTCAAAGGCTGGTGAGGGCAGGCAACTTCGGAGGAACAGCAATAAAAGGGGGCAAAAGGAGGCAGAATGGGAGCATCCAAGGGTATAAATAGCCACACTTTACATGCAGCCTGCTCACGAAATGGTTCTGATTTACAAAACATTTAGTCTGATTTAGCCAGTGAAAGCAGCAGCTTTGGGCCTCGCCTTTAATGTTCGTTCTGAGGAGGAGTGGGAGAAGTCAATGCAATGCAAATTCTTGCCGAGAGCAAGTAATTTTAATTATTATTTTGGGCAGGTTAGGAAGAGCGGTGAGGCAGGTGGAGTCATTTCATACTTCAGACGTCTGCGCTTTGTAATTTAGGAAGTCTGGCAGTATTTTCATAAATGCCTCGCCGTGCCTTTATAAAAGCTTGTATTTTCACAATTTAAAAAACGCATTGTGGTTGGAGGAAAGCTTAGTATCAAAATTTGGAAGTGCAGAATTTCATTTTTAATAGCATTTTAAAACCTGCTTGGGTACACCATTGTACTGATTTAAAAACTAAAGGTCAGCCTTTAGCGGATGGATAAATCCCTGACTGCCACCAGCTTTGCTGAGTCCTAGGAAGAATGTGGAAAACCTGCATTGCAGAGACGCATCCTGAATTGATGCAATTCCAAAGAGTGCTTAAAACATCGCTGCTTCCAAAAGCCAGCTACTGGCATGCAAGGTAGGACCTAAAAGCCAAACGACCAGAAGTAATGATTGCATAACGCAAAAAACCACCCTCGCTATTGATGAATTACGGCTTTGGTTGACATTATTTTATAGAAAGTCTCATAACCAAATCTTGAGAACTATTTTATTTGCAATAATTGCTTCTTGGGAATTAGGTTAACCAGTTTTTTAACTGCAATACAGACTGCCACACAACTCAAATCCACTGGGACTTTAATTTTAGTCTACATTTGCCTCCATAAACAGCAGAAAAAAAGGGGCACCAACCCCAGCACCGTGGAATGGCAGGTGAAGGAGGAGCAGCAGCTCCTATAGTCAGAGCAAAGGGACAAGGAAGCAGAACATCAGGACACACTCATCCCTCTGCTATCCCTTCTAAAAATTTCCATCTTGAGCAACGTGGTTGCCAAGCCACTCTCCGTAATATTTGAAAAGTCATGGCAATCGGAAGTCCCTGGTGACTGGAACAAGGGTAACGTGCCCATTTTTTAAAAGGGTAGAAAAGAGGACCCTGAGAACTACCAACCTGTCAGCCTCTCCTCTGTGCCTGGGAAGATCATGGATCCTCCTAGAAGCTCTGCTAAAGCACATGGAGGACATGGAGGTGATTAATAGCAGCCAGCATGGATTCACCAAGGGCAAATCCTGTCTGACCAACTTAGTGGCTTTCTATGATGACGAAACCACAACAGAGGACACGGGTAAACCAATGGATGTGATTGATCTGGGCTTCTGTAAAGCTTTTGACACAGTCCCCCACAACATCCTTCTCTCTAAACTGGAGAGAGATGGATTTGATGGGTGGACAGTAGCGTGAATAAGAAACTGGTTGGAGGGTCATATTCAGAGAGTAGAGGTCAATGGCTCAAAGTCCAGATGGAGCTCTGTGACTAGCCATGTCCCTCAGGGGTCTGTACTGGGACCAGTGCTGTTTAATATCTTCATCAATGAGATTGACAGCAAGATTGAGTGCACCCTCAGCAAGTCTGCAGGTGACACCAAGCTGAGTGGTGTAGTTGCCACACCGAAAGGACGGGATGTCACCCAGAGGGACCTGGACAGGCGGACAGGCTGGAGAAGTGGGGCTGTGAGAACCTCGTGAGGTTCAACAGAGCCAAGGGCAAGGTCCTACACCTGGGTTGGCACAATCCACGTTTACAGTACACAATGGAGAATGATGTGATTGAGAGCTGCCCTGCAAAGGACTTGGGGGTGCTGGTTGATAAGAAGCTGGACATTAGCCGGCAATGTGCACTCACAGCCCAGAAGGCCAATTGTGTCCTGAGCTGCATCAGAAGAAGTGTGGCCAGCAGGGTGAGGGAGGGGATTCTGCCCCTCTGTTCCTCCCTTTTGAGACCTCACCTGGAGTCCTCTGTCCAGTTCTGGAATCCTCAACCTAAGAAGGGCATGGAACTGTTGGAACGGGACCAGAGGAGGCTACAAGGATGATCCAAGGGCTGCAGCACCTCCCATATGAGGACAGGCTGAGAGAGCCGGGCTTGTTCAGCCTGGAGAAGAGAAGTCTCCAAGGACATCTTATAGTGACCTTCCAGTACCTGAAAGTGCTACAGGAAAGCTGAGGAGGGACTGTTCACAAAGGCTTGTAGTGATAGAATGAGGGGCAGATTTAGACTAGACATAAGGAAGAATTTTTTCACCATAAGAGTGGTGAGACCCTGGCCCAGGTTGCCCAGGGAAGCTGCAGCTGCCCCAGGCCTGGATCTGTTGGGTAACCTGATCTAGTGGGATGTCCCTCAGGAGCCAGACTGACATCAAGCAGGAGTTGCATGCTTGAATGGGAGGAGTTGGGAAACGGCCTGAGAAAGGAAAGACCACGGAGCAGAGGCAACAGCCTCCTGCTAGGGACCTGGATTGCAGGGAGGTCAAAAAAGGGAGGTAGGACAATTTCAGAACAGCGTTCTAGGAGGAAAATACAACTCCCTAAGGAAACAGCTGGTGCCAACCTCATGAAAACAGTGCTCCAGAGTAGAGGGGGGCTCTCTCAAGGCCCTCCCACCACCTCACCCTATTTCACCACCGCAGCTTCTACCAAGGCGTCCAGCCACCTGCCCTGGTGCTGGGATGGGTCACCAGGTCCTCCCTTCCCCAGTTCCCAGCCGCACGGAGACCCCAGCCCTGGCAGGCACAGCATGTTTTCCCTCCTCACTCACTGTGACAGCGACAGGTCAACACCTTGCAGCTGGCTCTCAACTTCTTTCATTAAATATGATTTAACTTCATAGGTCTGTGTAAATCTCTATTTTCTTGGGGTGGGAGACTGAAAGGAAGATGGAAAGAGATTAACCTCTAGTAGAAGTGACTGCCACAGAAAATGGTCCACACCTCAAAAAAATGCAATAAATAATAGAAAGCAAAGAAAAACAAGGCAAAATACTCATATTTGTATCAAATTATCAATTATCTTGGTGCAGCAGCATATTCTTTTTTCAACAGATGAAAACAACTGCTCATATTTTTACTTGGAGTGTATTTTGTCACTGTGAACATCAACTACATATTCCATCCATTACCTAAGACTAAAAAAACATTCCTTCCTTCTGATTTTCTCTGGTCTGAGAGCAATTGGCCGCATGTCGCCTTTCTTTCCAACATACCATTTACATGAGCAGAGAATTCCCCTGCAGAACAGGTGGACCAGCCTCTCTTTTTGTTTCCAGATGAGAAACTCGATAGCCGCTTTCTTATGACAGCTGCAACAACTCCGTCCTTTAAACTGACTGACTGACTTAAACAGCTCCCTGTAAAGCTTGTGCGCTGGAGAAGCAGATAAGTTTTCAAAGGAAATAAGAAACATCTGAAGACAGGGCAGCTTTTTTTCCTGAAACAGAGCTGAGCCCACTGGATGGAGACAAAGCAGGGGGTTTCACCCCGGCATCCTCAGCTGCTCAAACTGAGTTTTTGTTCTCAGGTGAGTGGTGCCACGAACATACAAATGAGTGCTGGGGGAATACGGCTATTCCAAAGGGGAAGAGGAGAAAAAGTACAAAAATATTAAATTAAAAAAAAATCCAAACAAACACAAGAGTTCAACTTATCCCACATAGTCCAACTTATCCCAAGTCCAACTTATCCCATGACAGGACAAGGGGAAATGGCCTCAAGCTTTGCCAGGGGAGGTTCAGGCTGGACATCAGGAAAAAATATTTCACGGAAAGGGTCATTGGGCGCTGGAACAGGCTGCCCAGGGAGGGGTTGAGTCACCTTCCCTGGAGGTGGATGAGGTGCTGAGGGACATGGTTTAGTGATTGATAGGAACGGTTGGACTCGATGATCCAGTAGGTCCTTTCCAACCTGGTGACTCTATGATTCTATGTATTATTGCACCTAGGACTGCATGTTCACTCAACACAACCACCAGAACACAGTGACTCATAAATAAAGACTCCAGTCCCACTTCCAGCTGCCCCAGAGACATCTTGGCACTCAGCAGCAGTCAGGGCAACACGAAGGTCCAAGCCCTTACAAAGGACCAACACACTCCGCTCACCACTCTACCAGAGGCTTGTTCCCCGGCAGCCAAATTAATCCCTTTTTCCTCCGCTCACTTTCCCTACAGAAGAAAATCCCCCTGCAAACACCTAGGAGGGAGGTATAAAAATACCCCGCTACTGTCAGGAAAGCAGCTCTTGCCGTGGAAGGGAACAGAGAAGAGGGAAAGCTGCTCAAACCAGAGCATTTCCATGGGGACAAGGGTTGCCATGGGGTTTGGCTGACTGGAAGCAATTTGACAGCTGAGGCTTGTCGAGGGGTTTAATTAAGGGCTGTGGTTCACATTGACAAATTTTCACTTATTATATTTACAAGCAACATCTCAAGGGTCTATGGGTAAGTTAAACCAGCTGGAGAAGAAGTGTGGAAGTTTTCCCGTCATTCAAGTAACACTGAAATATGGCACGTTGATAAGTTGTGCAAGGAATAAAATAAGACTTCAATAACTTTAATCTAAGTAGCTGAACTTTTTCCTTCCCTCATTGCTCCAAGTTCAGAGATACGCCTGTTTGAAGGACCCACAGCAAACTGGGAAGTTTAATTTGGGGTTTATTTTCTCGTTAACCAAACCACCTGCTTTGTTTGAGAGTCACTCAGCAAATGTAAAACACATTTTTGCATATTCTGATGCTCATTTCGTGATCATACATTCATGCACTAGACCTGGCTGTGAGCAGCAAGACCTGTTTGCAGACAGTGATTTTGTTTAGTCAAATCCAGAGAAGTCTGCAAAGGACTTCAAGGAGATCTAATCAAGCTAAGTGAAAGGCTAATATAATAGCCCGTGAAGTCCACTCCTGAATAATGCAAAGTAACGCTGGCAGAAAGGGGAAAATACAATTCCTGTATCCCACAGAGCTTTTTTAATTACAGGCAAGTCCTAGAAGCATTCTGGGTGGTTCTGTGAAAGCTGCTGATCAATATGCAGCTGTAATGAAGGAAAGGGCGTGTTGAGACAGTACCGGCAGGAGGTGAATCAGTGGTACACCCTGCGCATCCATCCACCTCAGAAAGGACACTGTGTAATTAGGCAGAGCTGAGGGGATGAAGAAGATGATTAAAAGCAAAGAACCGTCTCTCATGCGGCCAAACTGGGAAAAAAATCAAATGGGATTATCTGGGGAACATCAAGTGGCAGGAAGAGACGGGACAGGTCTTGGCACAATGATGAAAAACACACATCATATTCGCAATTAGTTTGGAAAAGCACACCTAGGCTACAGAGTGAAACTACACTTCAGAGGGGAGGTGGACATAAACTGGGGTCATGACACTTCATCTGGAGTCCTGTGTCCAGTTCTGCAATCCCCAACAAAAGAAGGACGGGAAACTGTTGGAATGGATCCAGATGAGCCCATGAAGACAACCTGAGGGTTGAAGCACCTCCCCTACAAGGACAGGCTGAGAGAGTTGGGGTCGTTCAGCCTGGATAAGAGAAGGCTCCGAGGAGACCTTACAGCAACCTTTTTGCAAAGGCATGGACAAGGGGGAACAGCTTTAA
>WAAB01025543.1:9409-29326 GCA_013389865.1 Piaya cayana
TAGAGATTAGGAGGAAGTTTTTTACGGAAAGGATCATTAGGCACTGGAATATGCTGCCCAGGGAGGTGGTTGATTCGCCTTCCCTGGAGGTGTTTAAGTTACGAGTAGACGAGGTCCTGAGGGACATGGTTTAGTGTTTGGTGGGAATGGTTGGACTCTATGATCCAGTGGGTCTCTTCCAACCCGGTGATTCTGTAATTCTGTGATTCTGTGATATTCAATATCATGCTAGCTTATTGGGTTGCTGAAGAAAACACTCTTTCAACAGCTCATGTTATTCTAGCATCAAAAGCCAATACCATTTAAATACAGTTATTCTGTGAGTTTTCCTTCTCTGACTTTATGAGATTTGTCTCTGAAGAACACTGTACCTTGTGGACAAATTTCAAATTCTTACTCTAACTGGCTTGTTTCTTATTTTCAGTTTCCTTTAAAGCATTACATCACTCATATAATGAATAATTTTTCTTGTTTAAATGAGTTGATTTTCCTTGGTTCTAGTTCTTTTTCAGTTTTAATTGATTGTTTCACTGACTTTGTTTTGCATTAAGTCCGTTAGCTTTGCTTGTGTATAGGAAGACGGAGGGGAAAGGGATGGGTTATCATACAGCTTTCCCTGATTGTTGAAGTTCTCTCTACTATGGAATTTATTATACAGTCACAGCAGATGTTTTCTTCCTCCAGAAAAGCATTATATGTAAGAGATTAAACATAGTATGAAAATGACAGTCACCTAGAACTCTCTCATATATATATATAATTATCATGGTGGGTTTTTTTTAATGGAGTCAGCTGGTTTCTTTGGTAAATTATCTGAAGATAATTTGTGCATAGCCAGCTTACACATCCATTACAGTTTTTTAAAGCTGAAATGTCTCTGTCTCAAGAGATCATGGCCAATTATTCATTTTCCATTGTGCCTTAAGGCCTTAATCAGTGACATAAAACTGTACTAACTTTCTATTTTTCTGTGCCTGTATAGCACTGAGATTAAGCTTTTAATTAAGTTTTAAATTTAGATTAAGTTTTAAATTAAGTTTTAAATTAATCAAAAACTACTGACCAAAAGCCATAAGTTTTTAGTGTTGGCTTTTTGGTTTTGCTTTTTTTTATCATCTGGTAAAGCTATTAAACATTTTTTTTTTGACTTCTGCAAAAAACTTTGCTCTGGATCAAACAAAAAATCTCCACCAGTGTGTGGGAATTTTCTCCTGCCAGGAAAAAAAAAAAGTTATTTCCACAATTAATAGTATTGTCTTGGTTGCCCAATAACCAGATACGTATATATTTAATAGAACAAAAATCTCAGTGTCACATCTGATATCCACTGTGAAGCCAACATGTTAAAGAGATACATAATGCTCGGGAAAACATCATTAAGACTCAAGTACTTCATTTCCCTGTGAAATATTAATGAAGAGTTATCTGAGTAAACCAAAACTTTGCTGCCTGGAGGAAAGCTGACCAAAAGTACTGAACCAGCAAATTTTTCAAGGGTTGGTTTAGATAAAATATTTTATCAATATCTGTTCTTCACTGTACTGCTTTGATACTAGGACTTGCTTTGCAATGCTGTTTATGAAGTAGGATCCTGATGGATACTCCTTTCACCTGCAGTCATCGCATAATTAAGCTTTAATGTTCCTTTTACCTTTATGTATATTTCTTTATATCTGAGCATTTAGAAAGTGTTCTCAAACCTGGTGTTATACTTACCTTCTCCTCTTGATGTAGACCCTGCAGTCCTTCAGCAGCTGTTCTATTTCTGCTTTCCACAATGAAAAAACAGTGATTTATTTCAGCACAAAGGACTCTTTATTCCTCTTGAAGTGACAGTGTCTATTCAGGTCAGTCATGATCTAGAAATTAAGGGCATGGTATAGGCTCTTTCAGAGAGTTCAGTCAGCCCCGCTCAATTCCTCAACAAGCCAAACTCAGAGAGGACACTGCTCCCAGACCCTGCCCTCATCCTTCCCTCTGGAGCTGGCAGGAGGCACAAGTGTCTTCTGAATCTGAGATAGCTGAAGGAGGCAACCACAAAAAGAGTAAAAAAAAATTTATCCATAAGCTATAGCATAGCAAAAAGTACATTTCTGAAGGACAGTAAAAGAGGAATTTTATTAATTACAGGCCAAATCCACCATGGAGATGAATGCCCAAGAGCTCTGTTCAAAACACTGAGACCCATTCCATGTTTACCCATTTAGCTTTCGTAGTGTTTGGGGGGGGGGGGGGGGGGGGGGTGGGGGGAATTGTGAGTGTGTGTACGTCACTTGGGCTGTTAAAATGAATTTTCTATTCTGAAAACAACTTCAAGTATACTTTCCCTTATAGCAAAAGCCTGCTGCTTCATACATATTCTTGTCCTTGAGTTTGAACTCTTGAACAAAAAATAAAACCATATAAATGAAATAGAGGCTGAGAGAACAAAAAGGAGGGGAAAGGAACCAACAACAACACTCCCTGCTCCCAGAATTTCAAGTAGTTTGAAGACCAGGGAAGAGAGTCACTGATTGAACTGTGATGTAGCTGTTTGTCTCTGACCTAAGGCTTGTATAATTTAATTATTTCAAAGCAGAAAATCACATCTAGTCATTAGGGAAATATGAATCTGTTTTCAGCTCTGTCAGGTTTTCTAGGTCAATTTGCTATAAAAATGCACATGGATCTGATAACAAAAAAAATTACATCCCAACAGAATGTCTCAGTTTGTATGTACTGACATATAATCCATGTATTGGATCAAATTGTTATATACTATTTACCAGTAACTCAGCTGAGAACACAGGAGGAGTCTATGTCTTGTGTGGTACTCTGAATAGTGAAGGTATCTTCAGTGTTGTTGAAAATGTCCTAGAAATGTTAATTTTCTTCTTCTTCCCATTGAAGGTCGCCTTGAAAAAGACAGACCAAGATGCCTAGTGTAACCTATGTATCTGCTGCATTCCGTAACACAAGCCTGCCATACTAATTGGCTAAACCTCTTCAAAACAATCCTCACTGCGCCTTTCCTTGTTTAATGTGAGTGGTGTTTTGCGAGTGAAAGCTATGAAGCCTGAATGCCGTGATTTGGAAAACAGCCCTAATCTCTAGTCCTTGCTTCTTGGTTGAATTCTACTATGAAGCATGAACCACCACTGTATTCCTTTTCATACACTCTCAGACAGCTTCCTAGATAATGCAGTTCCAACAGGCATGCTTATGTCACCTGTCAATACAATTCCAGCTCCACATGAAAATCAAGCAGGAAGTAACACAGTAGTGTAAACTATCTTTCACATGTACTTTTGCTAGCTGAGAACCTATTCCAGAATGCTTAAAATCCCACTATGCCTTCCAGTGAGCAGAAGGATTTTTTTTTTCAATGACTGCTTAGTTATGCAGACACTTACACTAATAAAATCAAAATAAATGACACAATTTTGGGGACATGACAATCTATGAAATGCATGACAGATAATGGGAATGACTGGGACATAAACATACAAATACATAATTGTATGTTTATCTGCTGATTATATTTTTGGGCATAAACCCTAACCCCAACACTTTCGTTTTTAATAATATCAGGTCTAAAAAAGCCGTGATAGTGCTCAGAGTTTTCAGATTTCAGATGAACCCTGCAGACTCTCCATGCAAATTTGTACATTTTAAAGGACAAAATGGATTCATAAAATTAAACTACTGTGTTTGGGTTTTATTTGTTTTTAACAAAGGAAGAAGTTCTGTCTGCTGATTTCATATCTCCTCCTCACTATAAAAATTCCTGATTTGACAAGTAATGGATTAACCTGAAGACCATAAAGAAGAGGTTGAAAAAAAAAAATCTTATTTTTATTGTTATTTTCAGACAATTGTTAGGTAAGCTACAGAAAAATAAATTCTAACAGAAGACAAGGAATGCACATTAATAGATCAGATTTTTAAATTAAACAATGTTAAATACTCATCTCCTACTGAAAAAATCTATCTCACAGTAACTTAAAGCAAGTACTATCTGCAGCATACTGAAACAGCATTTTTAGGGATAAAAACAGTTAAAAGAAATAATGATCACAAAGCTACATGGGGTTTTTACTAACTGCACATAAATCAAAGCTAGGTCACAGAATGTGCAGTAATACATTAAATGGAAGTGTCAGTCTGAAGGACTTACTTTCTGCTCCATTTTTATCTCGTGCTCTTAACTTAATTGGTGTGCTTTGCTTATTTTTTATTAAATAGTTGGTTGCTGTGTGAAATTTTCTCTCCCTGTAGCTGTTTTTTTCTAAAAAATAACTAGCATAATTTTCTAAAATGGATAGTACACTAAAGGTAAAATCGCTGAGCAATGACAGTTCTCTTCTACTGTGTGCAAGAGTGTAGCTGAAGCTTAGAACCTTTAAATTCTTTGTAGTGTGAATGATGTTGAGCATCCCAGTGTAGTAAAGAAATAATGATAACTTGTTATACTTTATTGCTACTATTCCAATGTATTACTTCTATCAAGCTATATTTTCATTCTTTTTTTTCCCATGTCTTCATCATCATTATTAATATTACATCTCAGAAAATCAAATATTTTTAATCAGGAGAGAATTAAGTGCAGGTGATTTACATAGCTGCACAAGAAGCAAACAGTTCTGTTTTATGTGGGAGGAAGTGATATTCTGATCTCATAGCAACAAGAAGACTGTAGAAACATACATATTTTAGGGCTAGGATGGGACATTAATGAAACAGGTTTTGTAAATTACATAATGTCTTCAGGAAAAACAGCGACATTTAATAGTGGCACTGGACTAACAGTAGAAATAACTTTCATCCAAGATATTTGAATTAATTTGCAGAGACAGTTCACAAAATTTAAGCATTTTCCAGCATAGCTGCAGTAGGCTAGGATGGTTTTGTTTATACAGTGAGAAAGGAGGGAGGAAAGGAAGTGCAAATCTTCAAGTGGTTTTTGTTGTGTACTGTACTTTAACAAAGAAGAGTAATACTTGGCAGTGAATTCTGTTCACTAAAGCAGTGCTTCCAAAAAGAACTGAGTGTAATTATTTCCATTTCACAATCCAAGAAATGAGACACAAATAAAGAAAGTGATTTGATCAAAATGTCCAAGCATGTCCACGGCATATCTGGAAGACACCAAAGACACATTCAAGGACTATTAACACATCTTTGGGGACAGATCCAAATAAAAAAATAGACCTTTGGGCATTCTATCCCCAGGACATCATTCTTCCTTAGTGTTAATTTTAATTGTGAGAACACCAATAATATCCAATCTTTTAAACCTTTTTGTCACCTATCATATTTAACTTGTTTCTGCAAACCTGAGAGAAAGCACTGAAACTACTTGAGTTTGTAACAATAGTCCATGTGGAAGGAGAGCGGGATCACTAAAACCCAAGGTAGGAAGAGACATGTCCTCTGTGTGAATGTACATCTGCTTAGTCTTATGCAAGAACCATGTAAAAACTTGTTGACTACCTACCAGAAGATGATCAGCAGCAGTTTAAACTTTTCGCAGTTTAAACTTTTCACAGTTTTATATGATGGGGCCAGGGAGGTATTCTCTTTTGAAGAGCCTTTTCTTCAGAACAGATAGCATTCCTTCTGAAAGTTGTGTGGTCATTGATTAATCTTTTCTTTGCCTTGAATGAAAGGACAAAATATAGCCAGATGTTAGTCTCCACAGACTTCAATTGGTGCTAAAAACCCAAAGTGACTGGGAAGGTTATATGAGGGTCACTAATGAAATTTATGATAAATTACTGCAGGGAACATAATTTGTAGCTCAGCTCAAACAGTAACTCTATTTAAAATGACATAAAGAGACATCACTTGTCTTCTGACATGTTTTCTGTATCACCTTTACCAGACTTTGCTAGCTTTTGTGTCAGTGGTGCAAAAGACAATGCAGTCCTAGACAAAGGGATTTTTTTCTAAAGTGGTCTTGTTTCTACAAGTCGGTAGAGCTGTTACTACTGATATATTTGCAAAATATCCCTTGAGAACTGTACAATGTCAGTGCCAAGTAGGAATCTATCAAAAATTCAATCATTTAATCATGAATGAAGAATTATAAACCAAATATTTCTTAGTCTACCTGTGAGATGTTTTTGATAATCACTTTATTTTGCAGAAAAACAATTTCACAAAGTGTGTAAATTAATGTTTGAATGTAGACAATAGAGAAATTTCAGCCTGTAGTTTTGCTGGACATGTGTTGGATTTTTTTGATTGTCTGTAATATTTCAAATGACAGATACTGACTCAAACATGAAGAGATATTTTGACCTTGCAATGATTTTTACTTTCATAAGAGTTAAATAACTTTCTAAATGATAGTATCTTTTCTAACTAATATTATCTGGTTATATAAAAAGCCTGATTGCATAAGTCAAAAACAGAGCTAGGCAAATATTTACTTGACTTAGGGTTTGACTGAATTTAACACCTTTTTTCCTGAAGCAGGTGAAATTATTTGAAATGACAGGTCACAAAATCCCATGTCAAACTATTACCATTTGTATCTCTTATATAAACAGGTACAGATTTGGCTTGTAATTCTGATACAGAAAGACACCTTCACTGGTTTTACAGAATGTTTACAAAAGGTATTATGACAGCAGGTACTGATATTCACATAGATTAATTGGAGAGTCACGTGAAGAATGGTCATTTCTACATTGAAATAAATCTATAATTCTGATTCTAAATAGCAATTAACTGTTGGAGTTTTATAGGCACAATAGACCATTCTATGTCCCAAACTTTTAAAAGAAAAACTCTCAGCTTACTAATGTTTGTGCTTTCCATTTCTGTCATTACCAGAAGAAAAGCTTAAAGAAAGTGAATGTGTCCAGTTCTGGAATCCTCAACATAAGAAGGATATGAAACTATTGGAACAGGTCCAGGGCTACAAAGATGGTCAGAGGGTTGGAGCACCTCTGCTGTGAGGACAGGCTGAGAGAGTTGGGGTTGTTTAGCCTGGAGAAGAGGAAGTTCCAAGGAGACTTATATTCACTTTCCAGTACCTGAAGGGGGCACGCAACAAAGCTGAGGAGGGTCATTTTACAAAGGCTTGTAGTGATAGGACTAGGGGGAATGGCTATAAATTGGAGAGGGGCAGATTTAGACTAGGGATTAGAAGGTAATTCCTTACAGTGACAGTGGTGAGGCACTGGAAGAGGTTCTCCAGGCAAGCTATGGCTGCCTCACCCCTGGATGCGTTCAAGGCCAGGCTGGATGGAGTCTTGAGCAGTCTGATCTGGTGGCAAGTGTCCCTGGAATTACACATTTGGAATTACATGATCTTTAAGGTCCCTTCCAGCCTAAATCTTTGTATAACTCTATGATTTGATAAAAAAAAAACAACTTCTCTTTGGAATTGTTGCATCATTTTTCACTTGTGAGGTATTTTTTTGGTTTTATGTTTGTTTGGGTTTTTTTTAATTATTATTATTACTATTATTACATTAGTATTTCTGTTAAATGAAGAGGCCCATGTCTGTTAAACTTTGTGGTTCCCTTAATTCCAGGTGACTTCAGGAAACGCTGTAGCGCTTTCCACTTCCTAAAAACCATGCATATTTAAATACCCAGGAACGAAAACAGAGGGAACACAGATTTCATGTGTATCAGCAAAGAAACACAGGAGTATCAAATGTATCCAGGAAAAATCTGAGTGGAAGGGAGGGAGGCTGGCCATGAAATACTTCAGTTTTTTCAGACTACTTAAAAGGTGAACCAGCAAGCAAACTTGCTCTTGTATCTGTAGAGTAGAGACATGCTACAGCAGGGGCACTCACCTTCAGAAAGATTGTACACTGAATAGTTTTGCTTCTGTGCATGTGAAGCATCATTATGCAATGGAGGTATTGCAGACAAGGCATGTTAATTCAGTCATCCAGGGAGAAAAAGAGACATTATAAATTCCATTAGCTGACTAATGATTTTAATTTTGATTTTGGGACTTTAAAACTTTATGAAAACAAGCCTGTATTTTAGGTATGCTGCACAGGAAAAACATACCCAACATATTTAATAGAGGCAGGAAGGAAGCAGCAATAGGCAGGTTTTTTACATAATAGTGAATTGTTTATATTATATATTGCTAGGAAGTAAGAGCTGTATTAGAAATCTTCCCAGCTTCTTGACAAGATGATTTGACCAGGTCAGATAGAGTCCATCTACCCCATACTTGCTTTTCAAGAAAATCATTAAGTAAAAGTGCAAAAATGGGATGAACATACCATACTATTTCACACTGGCATAGATCTAGCATTATAAAAATTGAAGCAGTCAAGGGGAGGTATTGGCTCTGCTTTGAGCTGAACTTATTACATATGTTAGGTAAGTCTGGAACTGCCTGGAGGTCTGAGGATCTTCACAGAAAAACAGATCTGAAGCACCTCCCTGATCAGAGCAAAATAAGTAACACAGACTACACACTGACTTGTTAGAAAGAATTCCTCTCTAAAATTGAGCTATTATTTTGCTTCAAAATGCTCACAAGGATAGGCGATTTTGCACAGCAAGTAATTGAAACCTCCTTTCAAACTTAGGAAATACAAAGACATTACACTGACTTAGATGATCCACTGACCATCTTATCTATATCATGTCATTAATTCATCTTATTTTTTGTAAAAGCAAAGATGAAAATGCATTCCTTTGCTGTTCTCACTTGAAATCATTAGAATTAATTTTAAACGCAGTATCAGTTTGAGGGGATTGATGCACGGACTACTGCCTGATGAGCAGAAGACATTCATTTAGGATTAATGACTCCTTTATATATGTTAACTAGCAAGAACATACACCATTTTTCTTTACAATGATTGGTTGGGTTTGCTACTTGTGTCGTTATACAATTGGCTAAGATTACCTGTTCGTGCACCATGTTGTTATACGATTGGCTAAGATTAACTGTTCATGCCTTCTTCATGCTGCTTCTTCTCTCTGTCGAGGTCTTTCAAGGACAGCCTCCATTCTCCTGTGTCTTTCAGCCTGCAAAAACCTCTACATCAATTAATGTACCATTACACATAACTTCATATTTTTCTAAGTTTTCATAGAATTATAGGATAGTTTGGATTGGAAGCGATCTTAAAGATCATCTAGTTCCAATCCCCTTGAGATACACAGGGACACCTGATGATAGTTATGTAAACTGCAGAAAAACTATAATTGGTGAATTACAGAATTTGCAATTGATTTAACTATGTATATGCCAGATCTTCTACTGTTCCTTCTTTCAGTTGTATTGGTTAGCTAAAGAGATGTAAAGTTCTTCACTGGCTTTAATAGACAAGATTTTGGGAAAGTGACTTAACTCAAGGCATATATTCCAGATATCTTCTTAGCTGTACTGACATGGAACTTCCACTAGGCATTGTTATAAAATCAACTTCATGGTTGTAATTTTTTTATGTCCTTTAAATGTGTACTAAGTCCATAATGCACATGAATCTTTAAATATACTTGAAGAATTAAGATTTTGATCAAGTAAACACCGTAGAAATTAAGGAACTTAACCACATTTTTTGAGATTTGTCTTTTGTATTTGGACTGCATCAAGCTCAAACTCTAAATTCTAGGTTGCAGAACCACTGTGATTTCAATCATCCAATACAGGTCTTAGTAACTCATTGGTTCTGAGGTGGCATTAGCACTTGACTGGGTTGTGTTGGCATGAATTGAATTTATGTGTTTAGTAACACCTTGATGAGGGTTTTAAGGATGTCAGTGGCATTTAAAAATGGCATAAAGGTGAAAATGGGAATGTTTGGCACTTGCTGACTATAGCTTAGATGCTCTGCTGTGTTGACATGCAGGATAATGTAGCAGAGAAGAGGCATAAAACAGAAGCTCATTGCTTTTAGGACGTAGCTATTCTTTCCTGATCACCAGAACAGATGAGAGTGGTTTCTGGGTTGCTGCTATGGAGCTAGCCAGAGTAGAAGAGCTGTGGTGCACAATCATCTCTTCCATCCCCACAAATATAAACTATGGCCTCAAATGAGCTATGCCAATTCTATATCCTTGAAAGAGCACCTTTAGGTGATGTACAGTGATTTTCAGATGTGATTGAATTTCTTGCCACAGACAAGTGCTGCAAAAAATGAAAGCAAATAAGAAAGGAAAACACTGGATATGGGGACCACAGTGCCTGACATACCAAGGCTGCAGATGCTGCTGCTACTGTACAAATACCTTGATACACAAAGCCACATGCATAGACAGAAGCAGCTTGAAAGATTTTGAAGGGTATATTGAGGGGAAATGGACCACAAGTCTGGATGCCACTTACCTCCTTGACTGAAGCTCTGGTATTTACAACATGGTATTAGTTGTCTGACTGAAAAATAGAAGCATGAAAATGGTGGTCTCCCTAAGTACAAAAAATGTCTATGTACTTTTGTCTTACATCTTATCTTTAAGTTCAGAACCAAAGCACATGACCATTGACCTTAAATTCGCTTTTCTAAAGCAGTTAACATACAATGATTACTTTTAATAAATAGCAGCCTTATAAGTCAGGACTGATGATCAAGTTTCAAAACTTCAATACTCTGGAATAATAAACAACCTACTGCAAGGTTTTAGTGACAGAATTAAGTTTTATCCGTTTTCTTCCTCTGCAGTTTAACATGAACTTCTTCATTCTAAGAAATAAATACAAACACAATGAAATATCATTGAAGTCACTGAAGAGCTTAGTCCTTTACTCAAGAACATTGTTAGAATTACTTTTAGTATTATTTATTGAAGGTCTTTGTTAGCTCTTCTAGGACCTTTTTCTTTTCCAAGAGGCTTTTTTTGGCATTAAGTTATTTTCCTTCCCTTTTCTGACAGCACTGGAAGCTGCCTTTCCTCTGACTTTTGTTAATGGCACTGTGGGATATTGATAACTAAGGGCAATTGAAGAAGAAGCTGGTGTATTGTAACATATTTCTCATTATCTGAGCATCACAGCAGGCCTCTTGCTCACTGGTAGTAAGGATTGTATTATTTTCCATCCCCTTTTCCTTATGTTACATAACTCTGTTCAGTAGATGTGAGAACTGAAGCAACTCACTAGAAAGCCAGTGTGTGTTACAGAGCAGATTTTGTATGCTTTTCCTGATGTGCCTTTTGCTTACTTGCAACCTCAATTTTTAAGATCAGAATTTTTTTAGGATCAGTTGCTCTCCCTAGCCCATTGTTCTTTTTGGCTGGTTTGGGAAAAAAAACCAAATCATCATGGCAGAAAACTTTGACAAAGTATTTAGACAAAGGTTGTCTTTGTGCTGCTCTCTGTAAATCTCCAGAGGCTGCTGTGTTTCTTGCAATTGCCTTTTTTCCTAGTGTTCTGACCACATGGCAGGAAATGTCTGCATCATATCAACAGAGTAGTGTACTCAGCAAAAAAAAGGCATTCTCATTTTAAAGATGTCAAACATTTTCTCTGTGACAGTCCTCAGAGTAAAGTGTGCTGTACAGCAGTATTCTCCCGTTGGTGCAAAGTGGTGGGGAGTGTATAAATCAAAGTAGGGAAACTATGTGCAGTGAGAAAACAAGCACAAGAAGGATAGCGTGTATGGTCAGCCCAAGCGAACTCTGGAAGGCATTTGGGATGACCAGTTTGCAGAATGACAGAATAAAGTACTCTATGAGGCACTTAGCTGTGCATAAATTTTAAGACATTATTTAATAATAGAAGGACATTCAAACATATTTAACTCTCTCAGACCCTGCATGCACTGCAAGTATCTGATAGCTGAAAGCTATTCCTTAACTGCAAGTAATAATCACAACTGCCTTCCCTACAGAGTGCTATTGTCTACTTGAGAAAATATGTGCACTGGTTTGGTCTGTTTTTAAAAATACTCAATTTTCTCTTCTTTTTCTTTCCTTTTTTTTCTGTTTTACATAGGAAAATGTCTTTCTATTTATCTCTTTCCCTTTGATAGTTCATTTTGGTTGAGTTCACTTGATAAGTTCATCAATACAAGTCCTCACAGATGTAGCTGAAGAACTTTTGAAAGGCATGTCTGTGTCAATGCATGAAAAGGAGAATAAAATACATTCTGAAAAGGCAAAATCATTGGAGCTGACAAGGTTTTCACTATACAAGCTTTAATTTTCAAATCATTGTAGCAGACTAAAGTGACAGGATTAGAGCACTTCTCAACCTTGTTTTTAAGGGGGGAAGGGTGGAGCACAAGGAGGAGGAGGGATCACACAATGCAAATTGGAGCTAAAGACAAATTTAATAGTAAAATGCACATGTATTACTAAAAAATTTAAATTAATGGGATGCAAGTGTCTTTCAAATTGTATAGAATAACTAGAGATTTTTTAATGGTGCATTCATAATTAAAGCTGGAGAAGATTTCTATTGTGACTTCCAACATAAATTTCTTACTACTATTGTAGATAGTTAACTGTGAACCACTTTTTTTTTTCTGTATGTACCCAGGATAAATTAGGAGACACTCACTGAACAACAAAGCCCTTAGATTTCTAAAGCCTGTTTCCTTAGTTGTAAAACACAATTACCCGCCTACATAAACCCAGTCTGCTGTTCTGTGGAGTATTCCAGACAAGGTGTGATGACTGCAAGGCATTGCATGAAGCACTAAACTGCTACATGCTGCATGGGATGGATGTTACATCTTTCTATCAACTCAAGTAGTAATTTTTCATTTGAGAACATTCCCTCTTTAGTCAAATTCAGGCATTTCTGGTTTTTTAATGACTTTCATGGGGATTGCATGCTACAGATGAAACTGCAATGGTGGAAGGGAGCCTAGCCATGGTATCCACCCAGCGTGTGTCTGCATCCTCTGCATCTGCCGGAAGGGGCATGTCAGTCCAGACTCAGCTTTGAGGAAACCATGAAGACGAGCAGGTCTCTGGCTGCAGTGAGTGCCACCAGCTTGCACTGGAAACTGAGGGTAGCAGGTCCAAGAGTTGTGTGAGGTGTGAGGAGGCAGAAAATCTCCTCAGCCTGGTGGCAGAGCTGCAAGAGAAAGTGAAGACGCCAAGGAGCATCATGGAGCCTGAGCAAGAGACAGACTGTTGGAATCACACCCTGAGCTCCCAGACACAGGAACAGAGACTGACACCAGAAAAAGCCCTTGATAAAGGGATTTGCTATCCTCCTCACAACAGGATGTAGGCAGGGGCTTGAAGGGAAATAGTGAGTGGAAGCAAGTCCATCAACAGGGCAGATAAACACTCTCCTTACCCACGCCTCTCCAGGCATTTCTGGAAAACAGATACAAGGCTCTGGCTGTGGAAGACCGACCATGGGAAAATGTGGGTGATGACTTGTCTACATCAGACTGAGGGTCAAGAATAGAACAACCACCTTCCCATATTGCTACAACTGCCACAAGAAGTAAAAGGTGAGACATAGCTACAGGAGACTCTCTACTGATGGGAACATATGGTCCAATATCATAGAATCATAGAATCACTAGGTTGGAAGAGACCCACCAGATCATTGAGTCCAACCATTCAATATGTCAAGTCCACTGCCTCCCAAAAGCCCAGGTAAGGGATACTGCTAAGAAACTCCCCTGTCTGGTAGGACCTTCAGACTAACACCCATTACTGCTATTCCATGTGGGAGGTGGTGAAGCTGCAGTACATAGCTCAAGGGTGATCAAAAAGGATTTCAGGGCTTTAGGATGGTTAGTGAGGGAATCTGGAGCCCAGGTGATTTTTCCTCCCTCCTTCCAGTTATAGGTGGTGACATTGTAAGGATCAGACGTGTCCAGTCTATTAATACATGACTCCATGACTGTTGTTACTGTAATAACTTTGGTTTTTTGACAGTGGGAGAGCCTAGAGGGCACTAGGTTTACAGGTATCAGATGGGAGCCACCTTTCACAACATGGGTGGAGGGTCTTTGCTCAAGAGTTTGCAGGGCTCATTGACAAGGGCTTTAAACTAGATGTGACAGGGGAGGGCTTGTTTGTAACAAGATACTGGAGGACACACAATGATTGGAGGAAATGTGTGCTAGTATGGGCCCTCCACCTGCTGCTCTGGGGCATGCTGGGGACTCTGCAGCACAGCTTAAGTCCTGTGGAGAGGAGCAGGGGGCTCCTGAGGCAGTAGTTGCCAGGAAGGAAATTTCCGCAAAATATCTTAAGGCAAATAAGGGGTCTTCCACTAAGAAGGTGATATGGCCAGCAGCCCACCTGAAGTTCCTCTACACAAACATATGCATCTGGGGCAACAAACAGGAAGAGCTGGAAGCTACCATGCTACAAGAAAGCTGTGATCTGGTTGCCATCACTGAAATTTGGTTGGATAAATACTTAAGTAAAAAGTCTGTGCATCATGATGAGGTATCATAGACACTGCTAAAGATAAGTCTTTCTAAAATCAACTGAGCCCCAATATGAGACAAACAGCATACAGACACACCTTGCTATCCGTTAATAGAAGGATCTCTCAATCAAGATGAGAATTTTTTTAAAGATACCAGAATGGCAATTCCCTAGCTTAACAGGAAAGAAATGTAATTTTCAGTGTACATGAAAATCATCTGGGACCTGAAACAACATAAAAAACTCCAAAACCTACATGTTTTTTTTTCTAACTTCAAATACCCAGAGACTCTGAGAAATATGATATGATAGAAAATAGGCCAAGACAAGAAAAAAAATAATCCTTGGAAGAGGCAGAGGTTCTTGTTGGCAGAAAATACATAATTATATTAACTTCTCTGATATAGTCTCACTAAAACACAAGTAAATATAGGAGATTATGTATATCAAGTCTTTCATTTTTAGATTAAATACCTCTCAAAATGAAGCAGTTAGGTTCTGATGTCTATTCAGTTGTTAAAAAGTAGAACACAACTGGTGGACCATAGATTATTACCATCAAAATTTTAAAGCCTGCATTAGAAAATAACATCAGGGTAGCTAGAGACCTACAGGTGTGTATAGACAAAGAAGGCAGAACAATAAACTCAGAATATTAAGTTCCAGGAATTACCAACAACTTATGAAAACCAGGCTGTGTCTAGCTCTGATGGCATATAGTTGTCACTAACAGCAGGGGCAGGTGGTAGCCAGACATAAAATAGGCACCTACAGCAGCTAAATTATTATCTGCAGATCACAGGAAGAAGAGAATTAAGCTGTTGAGATGCTTGTTTAAGAAATCCTCCCAGAAGTAATGATTACATCAGACTGCATGAAAAAAGAGCTCCAAGACACGTGCAGCTAAAAACAACAGATTAAAATGAGATAAACAACATGCTGACATCTACAGAACACTTCATAAACAGCACTTCAGCCTTGCTCACTGGCTATAAACCTGAAGTATGTCATATACTGTTGATGATCATTAATTGGTTTTTTTTAAATTTGGCTAGGAAGAGAGAGATGAAGAACTGTAACTTTCAATAGGGTGCAAACCTGAGCCAGATCTATTGTTTATTATTAGCAACAAAAAGTGTAGATCAGCAAGACAGTTGATGAACCAGGTGCATTTTAGATTCCTGGATTTAAAGCAGCTTCTCACAGTGAGATAACCTCTATATTGTAAAGACATGATCTTCCCAAACTTCCTTTTCTCCTCCAGAAAAGCACACAGTTAAACATTAGTGATTTTGTTTCCATTCCAGGGAAACCAGAAAGTCTTCTCTGCCCTCAGCTTCACTGCTTTCAAAGTTAAAAAAATGTTGGAGGGATGGCTGAGAAGAACAAGAAGTTAAGATAGGAGTTCCTTTCTCTCTTGAGTGTAATGTCAGTGCCTCCCCATCTGCAAAAGCAAGCACAGAATAGCACCCCTTGGGTACAGCCAGAATATACTGTCCAAAAAATAGACAGGTTTCATGCAATCTATATGCTGTTTATATTTTGATACCTAGATTCTGTTGGAGTGCTCTGAGAACAGGAATAGTTTATTATTAATCTGCAACACAGTGAATGGTTTCTCTGGCTTAGCTTTAACACAGTGGCATGAGACTAGTCAAGTGTCTGAGGTATTGTTCTCCTAACTCTGCTCCATCTTCATGTTCTCAAACTAAGATTATTCTCTGCCTTTGCTGGTTTCCCTGTCAGAGCCCTTCATTACCCTGACACAAACTTGCCTGCACCAGAATAAATGGGGCAACTGAAGCCAGGCTTTATTGTGGCAACAAATTTATCTCACTGCTCTTTTCTACTGCACTTCACAAGGTCTGCTACAGACAAAGGAACAAAGACAGGATCTAAGATACCACAGCAGGAGGACTTCATCATTAATGTTTCCTGTTGTTATAAAATAAATAAATAATAATTAAAAAGGGGTTTGACCTGTTAGCTGTTGTGGTCTGGGCAATACATGACATGTAGAAGTCATGGGCAAAAGGCCAACTTTATTGATTTTACAAGACTTTTTATACCCCTTCCCGAGCTGAGTGTCCATGCACGATAGGTTTAGCTAAAAACTAACAGTTCATAATTGGATGACTCCTTCTCAGTTGTAACTTCATAATTCATAATCTTGTTTATTCGACTCTTCTTGGCACCTTCCAGCTTCTCCAAGGATACACAGGCTCAAGGCCAATGCTTAAGTTCACACACTCCAATTCCCCATACCAGTTGAGGTTTCCCACAGTTAGCTTTCCCTGTCTCTTCAGCAGGATTTAGTCCACTAGTTGTACTTCTGCATTCAGTATTAGATTACCTCAGGTTAAGCCATATAGTGCCTGAAGGCTCTCGTGAAAGTAGTTGCAAAACATGCTTACTGCTTTACCCTGCTGCCTTATGTTTTACATAGTATTCTGGTTAAATCACTATTTTAGATTGATGACTAGAAAAAGAAGGATTTAAAGTGATTGATTTTGTATTGGACATTGGAAATAATTATTCTTTGAAATTGTTGCCAAGCACCAGAAGAGGCTGCCTAGGGAAGTAGTTGAGTCATCAATCCAAGAGGTATTTACAAGAAGTGTAGATGTGGCACTCAGGGACATGGTTTAGTGGTAGAGTTGACAGCGTTAGGTTTACAGTTGGATTCAATGATCTCAAAGGTCTTTTCCAACCTAAATGATTCTATAAACCTGTGGTTTAGTGAAACTGATGCCTTACTCCATGTTGGCAAACTCCTGACCTTTCAGAACACAATCCCACTGATTTAATAAGACCTACTGTTGCCCTCTTCTTATGGACAAATTCCTTGTTAAATCTTTCACACAGAATAATCTACTACAGGATCATGCATTTGGGGTTTAGAATTGCAAGCTATTAGTGGGGTGCAGCAAAGAAGAAAAAATTCTGTTGTGGAAGAATGACTGGCATAGTGCCAAAAAAGATCTCATTTTTATGGTCCATCTCTTTTAGTACTTCAAGCACTAAATCTGCTACTGTCTTCTTGCTTTGCTTTTAGGTTCAGTGATTCAGCTTCATATCTGGGGAAGCAAAGAGGAAAATTTCACTCCACATGTGCTAGCAAATGCATTTTGGCTACATTCTGCTGAAGTTTCTTTTCTTTCTTCAGAGCAAACTCTATTCAGGACTATGTAATAGACTTACTGTGCTGTGAGTTTTGATATAAGGACCATATTCTCTCTGAAGGAAAAGGAGAACGGACTAAGCAGGAGTAAGAGGGTGCAGAATGTGCCAACCTCCTCTATTCAAGTTCTCTTTCCTAGGATTATCTGTACTGTGTTGTCTGTAGATCACTTAGAAACTCCTCAGCACAATGTCCCACACTTAAAACAGCTCAGCTTTCCACAGAAACAAGCTCAAGTGCTTTCTGCATCTTCCATTGGAAATGTTATGTCCTGCCAGATGATTAGATGCACATAAAAAAATAAAAGGTCTGAAGAAGTAAAGCCATCAAGATATTTACTCATGAAATAGAAACAAAGAANTTCTCTGGCTTAGCTTTAACACAGTGGCATGAGACTAGTCAAGTGTCTGAGGTATTGTTCTCCTAACTCTGCTCCATCTTCATGT
Organism: Piaya cayana; assembly: GCA_013389865.1. NCBI lineage: Eukaryota > Metazoa > Chordata > Aves > Cuculiformes > Coccyzidae > Piaya > Piaya cayana. The sequence continues at coordinate 27,353 of WAAB01025543.1, forward strand.
TCTCAAACTAAGATTATTCTCTGCCTTTGCTGGTTTCCCTGTCAGAGCCCTTCATTACCCTGACACAAACTTGCCTGCACCAGAATAAATGGGGCAACTGAAGCCAGGCTTTATTGTGGCAACAAATTTATCTCACTGCTCTTTTCTACTGCACTTCACAAGGTCTGCTACAGACAAAGGAACAAAGACAGGATCTAAGATACCACAGCAGGAGGACTTCATCATTAATGTTTCCTGTTGTTATAAAATAAATAAATAATAATTAAAAAGGGGTTTGACCTGTTAGCTGTTGTGGTCTGGGCAATACATGACATGTAGAAGTCATGGGCAAAAGGCCAACTTTATTGATTTTACAAGACTTTTTATACCCCTTCCCGAGCTGAGTGTCCATGCACGATAGGTTTAGCTAAAAACTAACAGTTCATAATTGGATGACTCCTTCTCAGTTGTAACTTCATAATTCATAATCTTGTTTATTCGACTCTTCTTGGCACCTTCCAGCTTCTCCAAGGATACACAGGCTCAAGGCCAATGCTTAAGTTCACACACTCCAATTCCCCATACCAGTTGAGGTTTCCCACAGTTAGCTTTCCCTGTCTCTTCAGCAGGATTTAGTCCACTAGTTGTACTTCTGCATTCAGTATTAGATTACCTCAGGTTAAGCCATATAGTGCCTGAAGGCTCTCGTGAAAGTAGTTGCAAAACATGCTTACTGCTTTACCCTGCTGCCTTATGTTTTACATAGTATTCTGGTTAAATCACTATTTTAGATTGATGACTAGAAAAAGAAGGATTTAAAGTGATTGATTTTGTATTGGACATTGGAAATAATTATTCTTTGAAATTGTTGCCAAGCACCAGAAGAGGCTGCCTAGGGAAGTAGTTGAGTCATCAATCCAAGAGGTATTTACAAGAAGTGTAGATGTGGCACTCAGGGACATGGTTTAGTGGTAGAGTTGACAGCGTTAGGTTTACAGTTGGATTCAATGATCTCAAAGGTCTTTTCCAACCTAAATGATTCTATAAACCTGTGGTTTAGTGAAACTGATGCCTTACTCCATGTTGGCAAACTCCTGACCTTTCAGAACACAATCCCACTGATTTAATAAGACCTACTGTTGCCCTCTTCTTATGGACAAATTCCTTGTTAAATCTTTCACACAGAATAATCTACTACAGGATCATGCATTTGGGGTTTAGAATTGCAAGCTATTAGTGGGGTGCAGCAAAGAAGAAAAAATTCTGTTGTGGAAGAATGACTGGCATAGTGCCAAAAAAGATCTCATTTTTATGGTCCATCTCTTTTAGTACTTCAAGCACTAAATCTGCTACTGTCTTCTTGCTTTGCTTTTAGGTTCAGTGATTCAGCTTCATATCTGGGGAAGCAAAGAGGAAAATTTCACTCCACATGTGCTAGCAAATGCATTTTGGCTACATTCTGCTGAAGTTTCTTTTCTTTCTTCAGAGCAAACTCTATTCAGGACTATGTAATAGACTTACTGTGCTGTGAGTTTTGATATAAGGACCATATTCTCTCTGAAGGAAAAGGAGAACGGACTAAGCAGGAGTAAGAGGGTGCAGAATGTGCCAACCTCCTCTATTCAAGTTCTCTTTCCTAGGATTATCTGTACTGTGTTGTCTGTAGATCACTTAGAAACTCCTCAGCACAATGTCCCACACTTAAAACAGCTCAGCTTTCCACAGAAACAAGCTCAAGTGCTTTCTGCATCTTCCATTGGAAATGTTATGTCCTGCCAGATGATTAGATGCACATAAAAAAATAAAAGGTCTGAAGAAGTAAAGCCATCAAGATATTTACTCATGAAATAGAAACAAAGAATGTGCAGTCGTAAATGTGGTCAAACCCATTTCATATTCCACATTCAGTGTCAAACCTTAAAGGCCCGGGGGGGGGGGGGGGGGGGGGGGACTGCCCCCCACCAACTCACCGTATAGAGTAGAGGCGTGGTGGGC
>WAAB01025543.1:30799-69611 GCA_013389865.1 Piaya cayana
TTTTTTTGCATTGTGTTAACCTCTCCAGAGTTTAAAAATTTGACCTGCAGTAGGCAAAGAAATCCTGTTCAGAACATATGAGTTCCCAACCATTTTTTCTCTAAGCTGAGCTGCTTCTGGTACGCATGACCTAAATGTCAAATGAGAAGCCTACAGGCTTTAGAACTCAGCTGGCTAGTCTTAGGGATAGAGAGAGAGTTTTCATAGCATCAGTAGACACAGGTGTCTGAGGAGGACACTTTCATTACTTCATTCGAATTTACTGGCTTCACAGACTTATTTGCCTTAAACATGTGTGAAATACCCAACAAAACTGAAGAGTGCTGTAAGCAAGAAGACATAATGTACTTTAAGAACCTCCTACTAGGTGGTTGTTTTTGCAGGTGATGGAGGTCATACTAATACATGTAAGAGCTTTTGATATGAGAAAGTAGGAGAAAAAGTAAGGGAATGTATGTTCATAAAAATAGTCTTCCCTTCACTATCTCATTCCTTTTCCAGGTCCAACATGTGGATGCATGACAGTCCAGGACTGAGAAGCAGTATCTTATAACCAGGGAGTGTTACCTAGTGCCAGTAAAACTTTCTGCTAGACATTTTCAATCAGGTTACCTATATGGTTTCTTCATGTGGCTATACTTATTTTTGTATGATTTTTCCAGTGTTTCTGTTTCACAGGTCTCTGTGTCTGTATGGGTGCTAATTTAGTAAAAGCAGTTAAACTATCCAAGACACTGACATATATGAACATTGTTGATGTGATGATTTAGTTGTTCAGATTATATATTCTGACACATAACAATTTTATGCAACAAAACAAAAATACTTACCAATATTAAAACATGCAAATCATCTCTTTTCAATAAAACTTTAATGTTTGACATTACAAGGCACTTCCCACCATACTTTCTTGAAAGGGAGAAAGATTCTTTAATAATACCATGTTATGTTATGTTATGTTATGTTATGTTATGTTATGTTATGTTACGTTACGTTACGTTACGTTACGTTACGTTACGTTACGTTACGTTATGAACTGTGCAAATCCTAGCCATATTTTTCCAAGTATAATAGAAGACTACCACTTTCTAAATTTGCTTTTTCAGTTTTATGATTAAGTTCATTCCTTATATGAATGGTTCTGATGGATACGCATCACTACCTTGCAATTTTCCAGATAGGTACAGAACATATGTTTATTATTATAACTTTGCAGAGTGATATTGTAGATTTTTTAAAGAAAAAAACAAAAGAAAAAGCCTCCTTTTGTAAGTGTTTCTTCTGCAGACAGACCCATCATCTGCTGAAGAGTATAGTGTTATAACAATGAGTTTTGGGAAGAGGAGATGAGGCCTTGCTTGAGAAGTGAAATCTGCTTATTACGTTAATGTCTGGAATGAATCATATCCAAGAAAAAACAACTTCTTTCAAGAGTTTTGGTTGTGGGGATTCCTTGTTGTTTTTCTTGTTTGTTTGTTTTTTAAATTTCTAGAGTGAATTTTGTAGTTTTGTTTCAAAAATGTCTTCTCTTAAGGCATGTAGATTAATGATGAAGTTTACTATGTTCTTTATCTTTTGTTGTATTTTTTGTTCACTATTAATGGAATAAGCAAATTTAAAAGTTAGAGGAGAAAGTGAGGACAGAAAGGAGAGAAGGAAAAAAAAACATCCTATCTGTATAGATAAATAAAATGGACTGGGTCTTAGATATTTCTTAAGCTGTTCATCTAATTGTTGCCACAAGTCAAACCTATGGGCTAATGTAATCCAAACAACTCTATATGTGCACATGCTGTTATACTAGGTGCATAAGTATCTATGCTCTGCCAGCTGCTGGGAGACACAAGGTGTTAAGGGCTGCTGAATTAGGTATTGTGACACAGGTGAGGTTGCTGCAGCCTCATGCCTCTGGGTCTCACCAGGTTTGGGGCTGACACTTATCTGCAGTAGGCACACACATACACCACCTCCCCTCCTCCACCCCAGCATACAGGTACAAGACAGATATATTTATACAGCCAGCCAGCCATAAGATCAATACATATGGAACCACTCAGTGCTCAAACAAAGAAAACCAGCACCAACAGCCTTACCCTGTTCCCCTTGTTGCCTACACTGAGTCAGAATGAATGTCTGCTAGTGGAGAATGTGTATGTAGATATACAGTGTGGATCCCTCCAGTACCTGGTGTGAGATTCTCAGCCTAGCCAGTAAATGCCTCTGGGTCACTGGTCTCCCCAGCTGCATATAGTAGTACAACCCCCAGAGGCTGCAGCCCATTCCCAGTGCTGGCGAAGAAACACCCTGCACACATATGGAAACGCACACACACACACGCTGAGGATCCCTCCAGAAACTGGTCTCAAACACCTAGTCTACCGAGAAGATGGTTCAAATCCCCCAATCTCCAAATGTCTCATGCATGATGAAGCACACACCAAATGAGTTTCTCATTCAACCTCCACACCCCATAGCAGCTGACTTGGACTCCCTGGTTCCTCCAGCAGCCAATTCACAAACCTCTGCTGTTTACCTGGCTTCCCAAGCCGTTTGTCTTACTCACTGTCAAGTCTGACCTGACTTCCAGTAGTGATAACCCACTGATGCAGCGGCAGTAACTGCACAGCATGCACTTGATCCAGCCTCCTTGTGTTGCTGGCACAATGTTGCTGCACAGAGACTGCTCTGATCTATGTTCCAAGTCTAGCAACTGGCACCTACACCCCCACACACAGAAAAGAGAATATTTTCCCATAACCAAGAAAGTAGTCAGAAATGGAGCTTAATGAGAAGACAGGGCAGACTGCACAGATCAGGCACAGGGCATGGCCAGACGTGTGTACTCACCAGCATTCTCTTTACATGCAACCAAGACTTAAGCTCATCTCTCTATTTTTTCACATTTGTTCCTCCCCAAACCACCCTGATTTTCCTTGTCATGCCTACTGTCCTTCCTCTTCTAATAAATTTTCTATAATCCCAAAACGCTGTTCCCTGCATTCCATAGTAAGTCCTATACTGTGGTAGGTAGCACACCCTTCAGACTGAGAAGTGATACAATGAATTTCTGGTGCCACCCCCGGCCGTGGGGTTAACACTCCCCTGAGGCAGGGGCTCCTGTCTCTCATGAGGCTGCTTAGTCAACCCATGTGCCAGTGGCATGCTGGGCTCCTCTGTCTCTGGAGGCAAGTTGAATCACATAAGCTAACAGGAGTTTAAGTTAGACATATGATAGAAAGTTGTGCTGAAATACAGACAGGCAAAATCTCTGTTTCATGAAATGCTGTCATTCAGTCCTTATTAGCTAATAAATAAATACTAGCAGTAGTAAATAGCTATTAGGTAACTTATATACTATTAAAAACATCTGTAGCTATGTTGAAGTTAGAGCTCTCCTTACTAGCATCTACCAAAGACTGTAGCAGGAGGAAAACATAATTTAATCAGAATTTGTGAACTCAGATTGCTTTAAGAAGTTATTCACTCCTTTAAAAGATATTAAAAAATTTGCACCAAGATAGGGTAGTCACTGAAGTTAAATGAAAAACTAATAGAATCTAAAACACTTGTCGTAGAACAAAATGAACTGCCCTCTGTGTTGACTGCAGGCAGAAGTTAAATAGTGATCCATCTGAAGCTGGCATACAATCTAAGACAAAATTTCACAGAATCATAGAATTTCCTGCATTGGAAGGGACCACAAGGATCATTGAGTGAGTCCAAGTCCCTCTAGCAGGTGGAATAACTTGCTAAAAATTTTGGCTTTTCTACTTCAGTAATGGGAAAAAAAATCTTCTAAGAAGCAGTTTAAGAAGTTTAATTTTTTAAAATTAAAAAGTGATAAGGGTAAAAGCTGTCTATTGGCTCCATTTTTACACCAGTTATGATTCTATACTGGCAGTAAATAATTCCAGAAAAACCAAATATGTATTGATTATTTGAAACCTTTTCTCTTTCTTTAGGCTATATGTTTAACTATTGTGTTGATAAGCCTTGGGAGAATGGGTATAAAATGGAGAAGGGCAGATTTAGACTAGACGTTTGGAAGAATTTCTTCACCGTGAGAGTGGTGAGGCACTGGAACAGTTTGCCCAGGGAAACTGGGTATACCCCATCCCTGGAGGTGTTCAAGGCCAGGTTGGAAGGGACCTCCGGCAGCCTGATCTAAGTGGGATGTCCCTGCCCATTGCAGCGGGGTTGGAACTAGATGATATTTAAGGTCCCTTCCAACCCTATCTATTCTATGATTCTATGAACTACTAATATCTCTCCTTAAACTTCCTTTTAATGTTTAGAGGGGGGAAAATTGCTACTAATAAGGAAAGTAGCTGGTTCAAAGATAGTCAGTCTTCTTTAGGCAATGTCATTTTGCATGATAAATCTTCATATAGCCTTTCTCTATATACTTAAAAATGAAAGTCTTGCTTTTAAAAGGTTTGGGTTTTTACATTCTGCATGGGAGGGAGTGTGAATAGATAGAAGGAAGGATGGAAAATATATTTCAGCTTTAACTTACAACATACTTGTACATGAATCATTCCACATATCTTCAATAAAAAAGCAACTATACTGCTTTTCTCCACCACGCTATCATCTTTTTTCCTTTATGAGAAGCAACAAAACAGTTTTTAGAAAGGTAAAAGTAAAATCTGAAGCCTTGAATCTGATTTTGGAAATGATAGCCTAAAACCTAAACTGTCCCAGATAGTGCTATTGGATTTAATCTTCAGCAGACACATACCCATGCATTCTTCACACAGAGGTAGTTATAGGTAGTATTCTTTCCAGAAAATTGCATTTTTAATGTAATTAGATGGCGGTTTTGGAGCTGTTTACTGACTCTAAAATATATAGACATGTTTTTCCAACAAATCATATTGTTCCATAAGCTGCATATGCTGTTAACACTGTTAAAAAAAGCAAAGAAAATTTGTTTTTCCATGAAAAAAACCCCTTCTAATACCTTCCTGTGAAACAGGCAATCTAAATCCATTTTTATTTTTCCCATATCTCTTAAGTTAATTTTTTATGTAAGTTCTCAAATACAGTTTATCTATTAGCACTTCCAGAGCCTGATACTTTATTATAGTTACTCATTAGCTACCATAGTTGCTAAAAAGTGGCCAAAATCAACCCTAACAAAACAAAAATTTTAATAGGAAAATAAAATACTGCAACTGATCACACATAAAAAGAAGTTTTAGATTGTGGTTTTCATGCTCCACAAAGATTTATATGTACTTGTCATTGTTATAAGATTGGTAGTCTGAAAGATGAAGAAAGACCCATCTCACAGTGAGCCCACAGAAATTTACCTCATGAGCTGAAGGGGAGGGGAAGAGTTTGTGGCCCTCAAGCCTCTGAGATAATAACGGTGAATACTAAAATCAAGCTGGATGTCTGTTTGTCTGCTCAGTCACTCTGCTGATGGAGAAAAAGCCAAGTATATCCTATAAAACCATCACTAAGTTGTCTTAATTTGCATAATGCAAGTGCAAATCATTAGCAGCCTTCAGTGGTACCTTTTCCCTGGGACAAGATTGCCCTTTATTTCATTTTGATGTAGCAGCCTAAGGAACAATTTTTGCCTAGCTGAAGATCTTGAGGTGCCTAGAAGCACTGCAGCAATCTCCAAGCCTGTGTGTGTTGCTTATTTGAAGTCAATCTGTTTACACACCCTCATTCTTTAAAATTATTAGAATGGATTATAACTTGTAGCAGGTTAGCGTGCTGTGCCAGCTATGAAGTGGTTGGTTTCCCTGTGCTCTCTCCCTAGCTGGATTTGGTACTAGCTGCTTCAAGAAGACGTCCAAGAACTTTTACTCCGGTTATGATAAACAAATCAGAAGGAGAGCTTTAGAGGTACATCTCCAACTTCTACTTTTGCCATAAATTTCAATATTTATTTCACAGAGAATAGTTTCATTCACTTTTAGGCACATTGTACTGAGGCACCAGTATAAGATATTTAAACAATATGACACAATGCCTCAGTCCATTCTGCCCACAATATTATCGAAATTAGTCCCAACTTTGAATTCTGAGATTCAGATTTTCCTTTTTTCACTATAAGGACTTTCAAAACCATATGTCACATGATCTTCACTTTTCCATTCATTTTATCTTTCTGTCCTTAGTTCTGCACTATTTTCTATTCCTTGTAAGAGTGTCAGAAGTGTCAGAGATTGTGGTCTCAAGAAACCTCTTTTTTATTTATGGATGTATGTGTATTTATGTTTGAAAGCATGAGGCAAAAGAATACTTGAAGCCACCTGGAAACAAGAACAAAGTTACAATGTTTAGAGCTTTTTAACAATTGCAATGACTGTCTATTAACCTGCCAGTTGTAAATTAGTTCATCACAAAAATGTGAATCAAGAGCATACTAAAAGCAGAGAAATTATAAAACCAAGTAAATATAGTTGTGGTTTTTCATTTAATTACTACTTATTCCATGTTTAAGCATAGACAGCTGTCTCTAAAAAGGCAAAACTGCTCTCTACAAATACCTGAAGGGAGGTTGTGGAGAGGAGGGAGCTGACCTCTTCTCCCAGGTGTCAGGGGACAGGACAAGGGGGAATGGCTTCAAGCTCCGCCAGGGGAGGTTTAGGTTAGAGATTAGGAGGAAGTTTTTTATGGAAAGGGTCATTAGGCACTGGAATATGCTGCCCAGGGAGGTGGTTGATTCACCTTCCCTGGAGGTGTTTAAGGCACGAGTGGACGAGGTCCTGAGGGACATGGTTTAGTGTTTGGTGGGAGTAGTTGGACTCGATGATCCGATGGGTCTCTTCCAACCCGGTGATTCTGTGATTCTGTGAAAAGTAACATTTATTTACATTCAGATTTTAATTCATCATATTCACACTGCATCAGAATAAAAAAAATATTCCTGTGAATTTATATGATGAGCCTTCCAATACATTTGGGTTTGTTCCGTTAGTGGGAGCACAAAAGACAGAGAGCCATTTGAAAATTCCTCCCTTACACTGCACAGTTTAGAGACAATATAGTCTTTTAAAATAATCAACCAGTTCTAGAATAATGCAACTATTTTTATGAATGAACCTCATTTTAATTCCTTGCTTATTGTTGCTCAGTCTAAATCAGCTTAGTCTTTCTTTCTGTGTTGAAATAGTTTGTCCCATTTTTTGACTGATATTAACATTTTCAGTAGGTTTGGTACTCGCATCCATCATGTCTATCACTTACTTTTGCAGCATATATGAGGAACCCAGCATTGATCCTGTTTACCTTCCTTTGAAAGCTACATGTTTTAGTTGTAATTCTCTAGTTTACTGAAGGTTGGAACACAATTTTAATAGCTTAAACATTCACAGGAGAAAATGAAATATCTTTGGATTTTTTCACTGAATCTTATGACCAAGTGTATCCGCTACATTTCTTGAAAATAATGGTTTGAATCGCTTTATCATAAACAGGGCACAGAGAGAGAAGAAGGTGTCATAAACCACAGAGAAGTACTGAGCTCAGGCTTTTCAGTCTCCACAGAGGGGCAATCAAGAAGATGGTCTGTCAAGAGTAGAAAGAGAATCAGAGATGGACAGCAGTAGCAGAGCAATTCCTCAGAGTGTGCCTCTAGTTCCTGACAGTACACAAAGCTTGTTTTAAACAGCGCATACTACAGGATCCCTCCTCCATGCGACAGACAGACAAACTGTACAATTCATGCAGGCCAACCAGTACTAATGTTATTCTTTTGCCATGAGTACTTATTCAAAAATCTTTCTGGATGAATTCACCTAGTCTGGAAACCTTATTCAAGCCTAGCAAACATTATTTTCATGAAGTCCCGTTATACGTCTTGTCTGAAATTATGTAATAATGAGTTTAGTTCAGTAGCTAAAAGGACTAAGTTTTACTTTGAGGCCAGTAAGAGGGATAAGATGGTGACTTATGGTGGCTACAATCCAGTCCAAACAGACAACAGCCAAAGTAAATAGTTCTAGTCTGCCTTTGGTCTACTCTTCTTACCTACACCTGCTGAAAGACTCATTGAGATGCACTGTATGGAATTATAGTGCCCAGTGTGCATTATTAACATGTTCTGTGGTCACCAGCAGCCATGAGTTTATAAAATATTGGTCTGTTTAAGAAATAAGCCGCTTCTTGTCACAGGATATATTTATGATTTGTTTCCCTTGTGAATGTTGCTTGTACAGTCTTAAAAAATAAAAAACTAGAAGCACAGTCTCTAAGTATTCTAAAATCCAACTACACAGAAGAAAATCCTTCATTCACACATATTTTCTTGTTGCTTGCAATTCAGGCACCCAAACAGAGTTTTGCATAGCCATAGCATATGTCAAGTTTGTTAAGAGAGAAAGAGAGATGGAGGAAAGAGAGCTAGAGCTAATGCTCCCTCTGAGTGTCACTGAGTTTCATGCATCTTTGCTTCTACAGCCACATCACTAAGTTCATGGGCCTTAAGATTGCGAAAGCTGCTATTTGAAGCAGTCTTTCTTGGAAAAAAACAAATATATGCTATATTATAAAAATATCAAGCCTTATCTTTTAAGTACTTAGTAAATAAGACACTGCCATTTTAGCAGTTCCTTTAGTTTAGAACTTTCTTCTGTCCACAATAATGCTGACTGGCAGATCTCAGCATTATGGTACACTGAAGAAACAGTACAAGCAGGGTAAAAATTCCAGAACAGACAGCCATGGTCATTTACATTTCCCCCAAAAAGATGAGAATAGTCAGTTTCCTGTTGAAATGTTTCTTGGAAAACTCCAATAAAGATGTCAATAAACCTTTAGAAGGGATTTGTCATGCACTGAAATTAACATAATCCAGAAATACAGCTCTTGTAGTAGTTTGTACTGAAAGCAATGACTTTTTTTTTTATTCACCGAGTTCTTGTTCCAGTCACATCACCTCATATTTCTGATGCAGCTTTGCAGTCATAACAAAGTAAACACAGAGCTTCCAAGGTAGGGGAGAATTTAGATAACTTCCCATGTCAGCACATTTTAATTTTGAAAAAAAAAGTGTGTCAACTCTAGGCCGGAAGATCAGGTCACCATCTCTGTTTGCTTCACGTTTTGATTGATGTCTGCCGTAGCACTCATTTCACAGACCTACCTACCAGTTTCTCCTTCTGGAGTGAGAAGTTACGGAGAGTGATCAAACACTTTTTAAAATGTAGGAGGGGGTTTTCATAAGGGAAAAGAAAAAAGGCAAGAAGTGATTTAAAAGAAACTAATAACTTTAAGGATTGCTTTGAAATTACTCTTGGCATTTAAAAATTGTGGTACTTCTCATGAAATTCAATGGCATGGGCTCAGAGTCAGCTGCAGCCTGTGCATTTTTGTGATTAATGTATCACAACTAATAAAATGAGCCTTGAGAGGCCACCGAAAATTTTAGCAACCAGAGTGATGTGGCTTTTGGAGAAATGCCAAGTGAAGATATTTGCAATGCAACTCCACATATCAGTAACTTTATTACAGATCAGGTCAGGCGAGAACAATTGTCTTACAGTATCTTTGTTTTAAGACAGAATAGCTCTTCAATATCTCTGTAAACCATGACTTGTAGGCCCCAACTCTGACTTTACTGTATATTAGAGCTACAGTGCTAATTTTCATTCCACACTGCAATGGGTAATCTCTGAATTATACCTCTGTAAAAGCTGACAAGTGTCTTGGCTTCCATGGTGTGTCTGACACTTGGCTAAGTTATATTTAGGTATTACAAAGCTAATACCAGTTTACTCCTTAGTTATAAAGTCACTAACAAGAAAATACTAATCATGACAGCAGTCTCTATCTACAGACAAGTTTATTTTGAACACAGTTTTGTAAAGAAATTGCCATGAACTATTAAATTCATTAAGGGAGGTGCCCTTTGTTTCATTAAATATCACTTTTGTCCTTATAGCTATTAATGGCAAATGCAACTAAAGACCTCAGTTGTTCCTGTGTGAATGGAGTTGTGCCATTCTGTCCAAACAGAAAAGAGAGAGCAAGGAGAGAACACAGCTATTCATTGATAACTTACATTTAAACTTCATCTGTTTGGGATGCTGTCTTTTCATCTGCAGTTTTGCGCATTACCTAATACCACATGACTTGGTCTAAACCAAGACTCGTGTGTCTCTGTGTGTGTGTGTGGTACTATTTTATAGATTCTTTTACACAGTGTTTTTACTGTTTGCTTCCAGTACCTCACAAGTTTTGCTAGGGTTTGTAATTGTTGGAGAGCTGTAACCTCAGCTTTGATTGTTCTAAGCACAGGAACTGCAATGTCTCACTACAAGACCCCATAGTCAAATAGTATGTGTATAGAAGTGGTGCATAGACTTGTGAAGTGAATGTGATAAATTCAAAATGACTGGCCAGCAGTCACTACCCAGAAAGAAATCAAAACTCTGCCCATCATTATAGGAAAGCAGGGACAGAGACAAATTATGTCTATGACTACAAGAGTAAATAGATCATTAAACATCCAAATAGACACAGTACAGCAACAGAAATCAAGAACAAGTGATTTCATGAAAGATTTCAAAACATTAAGCAACCCTGGGGCCCTGTGCAATATTTAGAACATTTTTATCTAAACAATTTTCATTAACTTTAGCTCAAATTTGGAACCAATTCAGAAAAGGAAAAATAAATTACCAAATTAGGCATATGTATGTATCATACTCAACTGGTGTTAAGGCTACCTTCTGGAGGTCACTTTTATGCCAACTGAATAGTTTTTCAGGATCCACAAAATGCTTCATCATGTAACTTTCTGTGTTGTGAAATAAATCGCAAGATTGGGACTATTGTAATACAAAGATAAGGATGAAATTGGTTACACAGTATTTATTCTCTAAGTCAAACTGATTGTCGCAATGAATTATGAACCATATAGCATTGATTCTGACAAATGGGAAACGGACTCAGCAGCAAAATTGCCATTATACAAAGGTAAAACAAGTCCCTTTAGGCATTTCAACTTCAAAGTAAATAAATCAAAAATTGAATGATTGAGCAATTCAGAAGCTACAATGGAAATACAGCTGTGCAGCACTAGAAAATGTAACAACCTCCAGTTTTTTTATAAGGGGAGTTATATTTAATCGTAATTCAAGATATACTCTAACAGCATCCAGGGACATTCACTTCTACCTTCACCACCATATCTCTTTATAAGCAAAACAAAAGAAGCCTTGTTGGATTGTCTCTTATGATGTAGGAGAGTTATCATTGGGTAATAGGAAACTAGTCTGGTGACTTTCCACCATGCTAGTGAAAACATTGCCACTGATATGATATGGTTCTTGGAAGATTTTTTTTTGATCCACAGTGCTGTCAGTCTCTGAACAAATGGATTTCTAAAGGCAAAAGTCACAATATTCAACTTCAACATTTTAATATATGACAGTAAAAGACAGACCCAGTACTTTTTAAGATATCTTATGATGTGTTTTTAGTTTAGTAGCCTCTTCCATTTGAAGTACTGGGTGGATAAAAATTGCAATGAAGAATAAATCAGTTAGGCCCCCTGCAAACAGATAGAAGCAATCCCATGTCCACAGGTCCTCTAAGGGAACTTTAACTACCCTGATGTTTACCAGACAGAAAAAAACCAGACAGGACATAAAGAATCCAGAAGATCTACAGAGGACATCAATGACAGCTTCTTGATTCAACTGATAATGAAAAAAAAAAAAGAGGAAATTACCTAATACTCAAAACTAAGGTGGGTATCGTTGGGGATGTGAAGGTTGAAGGCAGCCTGAGCTGCAGTGACCATGACATGTTGGACTTCAGGGCCCAGAGAGGGGGGAGTGTGCAGGACGAAAAGCAACACCACAACCTTGGACTGCAGGAACACAGATTTTGACCTCTTCAAAAACGTACTTGGAAGTGTGTCACAGGATGAAACTCTGGAAAGTTTCAGGAAAGCTGGCTAATACTCATTCATCTACTCCAAGCTCAAAAGCACTCCATCCCAATGAACATGTAGTTAGGCAAAAAAACCCAAACCCCTGTGTGGATCAACAAGAAGATCCTGGCCAAACGCAGGCAAAAAAAGGAAGCATTCAGAAGGAGGAAGCTGGGGCATGTAAGCTGGGAGACACATACTCACAGTGTCTGAACATACAGAGATTAGGTTGTCTCCTCTGACTTCACAAAGCTTTTTGAAACCATCTCACCGTAGAGAAACAACAACACCATGGAGAGGATGATGAAGTACAGGCTGGACAAGCAGATAGTGAGGAAGACTGAAAACTTACTGAATAGCCAGCCTTAGAGACTGGTGACCACTGGCACAAAGTCTGCTTGGTCAGGATTTTCTACTGGGTTCAGTCCAATTCAGCATTAATGATGTAGTTGATGGGGCAGAGTATACCTGCAGTATGTTTGTCCATGACAAAAAAGAAGGAGTGGGTGGAACTCCAAAAGGTCATGCTGTCATAGGGTTGGGCATTGACAGGATGGAGAAATGGGTTGGCAGGAGCCTCATGAAGTTTAGCAAGGAGAAGTGAAAAGTCTGCCTCTGGGAAGGAGTAACCCCATGCACCAGTATATGCTGGGGACCAACAAGCAGCAAATTATCATTGCAGATAAGGCCTGGCCATTCTGGTAGACACTGAGTAGAACAGAGACCAGCACTGTGGTCTGGTGGTAAAGAAAGCTAATGGTGTCTGGGTCTGCATGAGGAGAAATGTCAGTAAGCAGAGAGATGTGATCCTTCTCATTTATTCAGTAGCAGTGAGGACTCATGGGGAGTACTGTGACCAGTTCAAGAGAGGGATAGAGGTACTGGAGCAAGTGCAGCAAATGGTCGTTAAGATAGATGATGAAAGGGTTGGAGCATCTCTCTTATGAAGAAAGGCTGAAACATTTGGGACTTGTCATCCTGTAGGAGAGAAGGCTTGGGGGGAATCTTCTCAATGTGTTTGTATATCTGAAGGGAAAGTGCAAAGAAGACTGAACCAGGCTCTTTCCAGCAGTGCCTTCTTCTTCAGGAGGCAGTGTGCACAAACTGAAACACAAGAGGTTCTGCATGTCCACTGGGAAATAAATTTTCTACTGGATACTGACTGAGTGCTGGTACAGGTTGCCCAGAGAGATAAGAGGCCACCCTTAGAGACCTTCAAAAGCCATCTGGACACGGTCCTGGAAAGCCAGACCCAGGTCCATCTGGTCCAACCTCCCTGCACAGCTCAAGCAGTTTGGACCAGATGAGTTCCAAAGGTCCTGTCTAACCTTAACCTTTCTGTGATTTTGTTATAATGCACATGCGTGAGTTCAGATATTAAGACAAAGAAGATAGGTATGAATATTTTGGATTCTACTGAAATTACATTGTTTTTGTTCAGGTCAAGGGGTCCCTAGAGAGACGGGCTGTAGTTCTTCTGTGTCTCACAGATCTTCAGGTCAGTTTTGCTCCTGCTCCCTTCAGCATGGATATGTGGCAGTACAGGCCAATCATATAATGGGTGTGTAGAAGGTGGGGAACATCAGAAAACACTTCTACTGCAAGCATGAACAAGCACTGGTACTTCCAAAAATCAGCCATATTTGAAAATGATCTTATCTCTATAAGGTGATGAGTTTTGAATGTGATTCTGCTGAGCAGTGGATGTATCAGAAATACTGAGATGATAAATAAAGCAAAGAAACATACAAGAAAAAAAGCATAAAGAAAAAATAATTAAAGATTCAGGTAACTGGAAGTAAAATCTAAAACCTTTCAGTTGGTGGATGAAAACTACAATAGAATAAGTGTAATTGCCTTCTACCTTCACCACCATATCTCTTTATAAGCAAAACAAAAGAAGCCTTGTTGGATTGTCTCTTATGATGTAGGAGAGTTATCATTGGGTAATAGGAAACTAGTCTGGTGACTTTCCACCATGCTAGTGAAAAATACCTTTACTTAAGTCTGAAAAGAAATTCATTCCAACACAGCAAAACTGAATAAAAGGGACATAGCAGGTGCTATGGCTGAGCTGGCACTTAGTGTTCCTACAGGCTGGTAGCAACAGTAATTCAGAGTGGTAGATGGGCTTCTTTATACTGTTTCAGCCTTGCTTACAGTGGTGCTTTAATAGACTTGCTAACATTACAAGATGTGCTTTTTGTTTCTTATTATTCTTTAAAGTTATGATAGTGGATATCAAAACCAATGTCCATATGTGTGCTCTGAACAAATGCACAAGAGCAGTAAGTTCCCCTAGAGGAGACAAGATGAAAGTTTCACATTAAGTAAAACTGATGTTTGCTTGCTCAGATTGGTCTAGCCTTCTCAAATTGCAATCTGTTTTTCAAGAATTTAGCCACAGGAGACAATATAATAGTGATCCGTGCTGTGCACTGCTATCTTTTTCCTAATATTATTAACTAAGTTAGGAAAAAAAATCCTGAATTTCCAAAAGGAAAGAGAATGCAGTATGTTATTCAAAGAATGTACAGCCCCGATAACAGTGCTTGAAATGAAGAATTAAAATGAGACATGAAAGTATTGAGGTATTTGTTAGTATAAATGGAATTATGTCATTTTTCAGGATAAAGAGCATGATTCCCACAAACTAACAAAAATAACTACTATAAAGAATGTAAGTACACCTGTTGGAAAGGAAACTGTGCTTAATGCTGCAGGCCCACTCTCAGATAAGCATAATTTTTCAATATATGCATAATATTCTCTCTTGCCTGAGTATTAATATGAAGTGACAGGATACATTAGTGCAGGAAGAAAAATACTCTTGAAGCTCTCTGCCATACATTTAACAGAGGCTTTTTTTTCTGCATTTAAAGAACAAAATTTTTGCAGTTAATTTTGTTTCTTCTCTCTTCTTTCTTCAGAAGAGCATACAAAATACAGCGATGGCATACTCTTTCAGAAGTGCAATAGACTTGTTTTGAGCACCATCTGTTATGCACTTGTGCAGAAATGGCCAGGAATACTTAATAGAGCTAATGCTATTATCATAGGTGCTGCTGAGCAAAAATGAAAGGAGTAGAAATGGAGACTTGCAGATGGGGAGCAGGTCCTTTCGACTAGGGTAAGAAATGTTTTGTCATCCTAGTACTCAGTTTGCAATGGGAATGTTTAAATTGGATCTCTTTTCATAAAGGGGGTAATAAGAGAGGACAACCATAAGAACAAACTTTGAACTTCAGTTCTTACGTTCCTCAAAATGTAAAGTCAAATCCAGCACTTAGAATAAGCTCACTGTTTTATTACAAGGTACAGAAAAACAGATGGAAGTTGTGACTGTGAGCTAGAATTTGAAAACTGGCTTTTGTTTTAACTTGTTGAATTAAACTATCAATCATAACCATTTACTCCATTTGTTATTAACAAAGGAACATTTGGTGTCAAATAAATTTGCTTTTGTTCTTATTCAGGAAATATTTCAATGCATTGAATGTTTTTTGTCTGCATGTATTTATACGTTTACACAGTTCACCTATTAGAATCCAAGCTTGTCTTGATTTTTTTAGTTTGTGCCAGTACACTGTCATCTCTATCAGTAGACTCAAGCACAACTAAATAAAATATTTATGATTTGCAGCTTCTAAGTTTTGTAAGGATACTGCAGGATGTGGATACTTCTATTATAACTACTACAAAATTTCTCTTTTCACACTTCAAGTAGGAATGAGAGCATATTACAGATGGTCAGACAAAAGCAGCAGCTGAACACTATTTCAGATGTTCATAAATTGTCATACTGGAAATATTCTGGCTGATGTATTCCATAAGGTTAAAATTCTGAGTGGTATTTCGTTATTAGACTTTATAAAGAGGAACTGCCATCTTTGTTCAGGTAGCAAAAAAAAATTTAAAGAGTTTGAGAATAGAGACATTACATATTACAAGAATGTTTTCCGCATATTGGTGGTGTGCCTTTTGCTAGAGGCAATAACTACATACAGATAAATGAAAAACTATGTTTCTGTGAAATAATTTATTCAGGAGAAATTTCATAATATTTGAACGTCATGTTAAGAGAGAACTTCTAGACTTTGTACATAGCAGGTGTATTAGAATGGGACATAGTCCAGGAATGGTCTTCATGTGTTTTACTTATTTATATTTCCTTTTTAACTCCTTTACTAAAACTTTCAAAATAAGGTTGTAGTACAAGCTGTTAAATCAGTAGCTTCTTTTCCTAAATAAATTTGTATGGAAATGAGATTTCTATTTTCTAGGTGTTCAGCCCCTATCATGTTATATTTAATTAAAAGTGAACATATTTTTCAAACTAGACTGGGCTACCAAGGAATCTGGATCTTCCTTTATATAACCTGGTTTTAATAACTACTTTATTGTTTCTTTGTGACACATCTGAACAAGTCAAATCAGCAACTAGAATTTAAGATGACAAATACCTTGGAAAAGCTTGAATGATTTGCATAGCAAGATCAATTTATAGAGGTTTTTCAGTAAATAGTTCTAAATAATCATAGACATTATTGACAATCCTTGAGTATTTTGAAAACAGAAAAAGAGGCTAAATCTCATAGTACAGATTACTTGCTTTAAGTACATGATACTCAGAAAGCTCAATGTAACTGCAAGACAATTGTTAAAATCAACTGTAGGCTCATCAGCTGTCACCAATACTACAATTTGAGGCATGTGCTACTGACCAAGAACTGCACAGTTCAAGTGACTGGCAAATCTCTTTCCTTCTGCTCCTTTTGAGCTATAGCACTTCACTGGTGAATGTGTTGCTGAGCAATTTGTGGAGCTAACAGTGTGAGTCCTTATAATTAGGATAAATATGCGTTACTGCTGACAGCACCATACCTGCACTTTGTCAGACTGATCCCACTCATCTCTGCAATAAATAGATTAAATAAAGCTGTTAAATCCAAGTGGATGTCAGAAAAGTTATTAATCTATCCTGAAATGCATGACTACATGTTCTAGCAAAAAGACTGAAAAAATTAGTTCTATGGCCCCATTAATTTTATTGCTACTCTATTAACTTTGCAGGCCCCATTAATTTATATTGTACCTCATGGAGCTGGTTCCTTCAGATGTCACTTTTTACCCATAATGGAGTAACATTTCACTAAGAGTTAATTTCCAGAAGTAAAATTATGCAGAAATGCAGTGTAAGTTCCTTCTGGCTGTAGCAGGAGAAAAACAGCCACACAGTGTATGTTGTAGCTTGGATTATCTAGGGAGAGAAGAGAATCCAAGTTATTTTGCTTAGTTTGTCAGAGGAATTATTTAAAAGGAATGACTGGGTTCTGTACTTCTGACTTACTGACAGAATAGCCAGTAAGTGGCCTAGCAATCCACAGTGGTCAATTAATTATTTTTAATATACCTTTTCAAGAACACACAGGGATCTCATTAATACGTCATGGATCAATAAGTACGAACCTTAACAGTATTACCATGGATCTTACTATAAAATCTCTGAAGAACTGTGCATCTACAGATAACTACAATTTCATCTATACTCCTTTCCATTCATATGCTATAGCTTAGTGTACAAAAAATCCTTTGTAAAAGGTATGAAACTATTTCCTAGGTATATACTATAAGAAGAAGACAGGAACAGCCCAACTCAGGTTGTACTTATTTTGTTGAATTCAAGACTGCAAAANTTCAGACAAATTCCTTTGAAATTTTTAATGTAACATATCCACATTTCAGTATTTATGTAAATGAAATCTTTATGAACCAATGAGGCAAATAAGTAAGACCTGAATGATAGCCTTTCTGATATATTTCAATCAGTTCTTGATCTGTCTGCCTCTATCATCATGTTTGTTACAGTATTTGGGTTTTTTAATAACACATCATATAGCATTCAAGTATTTTCTAAGGTATAGAGTATCATCACATTTTCTTTCTTACTGCTACATGATGAAACATCTTAATGTCTTATAAAATATTGGGAGATTTTATTCTACTCTTAACTGAACTTAAGTAGGCATATTTGAGATGGGTGATGGTACTTTTGGAGAGCTGCAGACACCATGGCTTGAATCCAGCTTCCATAGAAGTAAATGGAAACACTTCAATTGATTTAATGGGTCTTAGATTTTATCCAAGGTGCACTTTGACTTAACTAAGCTATTCCTGAGAGTAAGTGCAGCAGCTATGTGCAATAGCTCATATGAAATGAGTGGTTGTAAGATTTAGTCTTTAAAAGTGAGCATCTGAAAGAAAAGAAGAGCTATTGTCATAGCAAGACTAGTTAAAAATCACAAGAAGTAAGTATCATGAACATTTTGCAAAAACAGTAGAATGTATTAGTATATATTAAGGGACAGAACAACACATCAAAATTCACCTTTCAGATTTCTATGAAACATCCTTATAAATCTGTGCTTTTTTACATGTTATTAGAATGCAAAGTCCCAAGAGACAGAAAACATAGATGCAGAACCCAGTCTTATAGGTCTGGTCTTGTAGCTAACTATGGTACTTTCTTGGTATAGTTATTTAATGATACAAAATAATCACTATATATACTCATTCCTGTGACATCTGTTTCTCTCATTACTATCTGTGATGAAGATCATCAGTAAAGATAAAATAGGGCTTAACATAACCTCAGTCCTTATGTACTAGACTCTATTACTCTGAAGTTTTTTTCAAAAACATAACACGATGCCTTTCCCAATTCCCTTACCTCTGCAAATGTGAAATGTCTTCAAAGTTATCCATTATGAGTCATCTCTAGTTGGTTTTTAAACAAAAAAAATTTAAGGAATGGGGCAATCTCTCTGAAAATTTCCAATACATAACTATTTTTTCTTCATGAAATGATGGTGTTCTTCCTTCAAAGCATAATATGATCCATGATCATACAGTAGAAAATACAGTAAACTGTCCCCTTTTAACAATCCAAAACAGACTTGCCAGAAAATATAGCTAGAGTAAACCTATTGTCTCAGGTGAGTGCCAATCTCATTAATGGGAAATGTAATATTTTGATTGTGTAGTGCTAAATAAGATATAAAGCCTTATTGTTCTGTGTTTAAACTTCTGGTTCTCTGACAAGCAAATGTACTTCCTCTCTGGAAGAACAAAGGAGCCCCAGAAAGGCACGAGTTTCTGTAAGAAAAAGTCAACCGTAGTTCACTAAATTTTTTCAGAAGGCAAAATGTTAATCTCCTTTTTCCTGCTCTCCTTTCCCTCTCCTTGCTTCCATGAGAGAAACATACCATCTCTGAAATAGACCATGGAGTTTCTCTGTAATATATTTCAACCCTCAAACCTCAATTTTGCAGTAAGATATTAACAGGTAGCATAGAACCTCTCATACTGGAAAAAAATGCTTTCTTTCTTGAGCTTCCAACCCACCTGCCCCACACAGCAAGCTCTATGACAAGACAATAAGATACATGAGGGCAATTACTTTCCAACTATCTGAATCAGATACTTAGATAAGGTTGAATAGAGAACAACTAGTCAAAGGAATCACTGCTTACTACATTGTAATTACTGCAACTCTTGTATTTAAACTATCAAGTTCACAGTAGCTGTATACAGCACCTTATTTGGGTTCTGTGAATCACTACCACAGAATAAGGAAGCCTGCCTCCTCAACTGATGGAAATTTTTATAGTTGCCAGAAATAAAGATTTGGTAGTCCATTCCGGTCTTAATAATAACTGAGAATTTCACAGCTTTAAAAATGCCCAGAGTCAGGTATCCTCAGCTTTGCTGCTTGTTTAAGCATTCTTTTTGTTCTGGAAAAGTCTGAGCAAACTCATACTCTAATAAGGATTTTAAGAATTCTCTTTAGAATTTGCTATTACATTTCATAAGCTAGTGGTTTTGCCCCCATTGATCAGATAGTAATAAGAAAAGATCAGATGATTAGAAGATAAAAGAATAATGGTAACTTAAAGACCAGATTTCTCATTTAACACCAAGAAATGCTTTCCTTGGTGAGTCATTATCTACCAGTGGGCATTAAGTATCTTATCTGAACACTATTTATAAGAGCTCTTTTAGTTAATAAGGCAAATAGCCATCTTCTTGCCTTTCCTAATTGNTCAAGCAAACTCTCTTTTTGTGGGAGGCAAGGGAATAATGAAAGTTTTCTAACACTCCTTTCCCAAGGGAGGCTAGAGAGAGAAAGCTTTTCCATTTCTACCAGTTGCCAGCAAAAAACGTATTACAGGTGGCTGCACTCTTGTATATGTGCTGTTAGCTCCACTTGTTTGTATATTGTCTAGACTGAATGACACACCTGAGCCTCTTCATGTGCATACCAAGGGAGTTAACACCATCAGTTTGAAGAAATCATACACCTGGAAAGAAATGTTCAAAATCCATGGCATTGAAAGGAGATCCTAGGGTCTTTTCAACTAGTGATACACTCATCTGTATGCTGCACAGTTTATATTACTGCAAACGGTGTGACATTATCACTGACTTAAAATCTAAATTTATTTCTCTAGGCTACCAAGCCACCAGAGCTGATTAATTAGAAACAATTTTCACTTGTTTAGCTATTTTCGAAAGTATCAGAGAGGAGAGCACTGTAGGGTGAAAATATGTGCTATCAGGAAAGTGGAGAGAGTCATACGGCTATTTTGATTTCAAGGACTGAAGGTAATTTAGAAAACATATTGCACTGTTATTTTTAAGAGGTATGAAGATTCCACAGGGGGCACCTCATAGTCTACAACACTTTCACCTTAACACAAGACATTATACAGAAATAGCAGATGGTAAGCTAAGTAACTAGAAACAGAACCAAACCAGAAACTCAAATATTATTTTAAAGTCTTGGAAAAGGAAGAAACAAAAATAGTTTTCTCCATAAAGGCTCTGTAGCTTTGAACAAAGCATGAGGCACAGCTGGATCTTTTCTTTATTTGTTCTTTGCTTTGTAGTGAAGATTAGAAGTTACATATTGTAATAATCACCTGTGGAGTGGAGGGTAAAAAAAATAATTTAACATAGACTGACCTTATTCCTAGGGTATGTTTGCTAAAACATACAACTTTTAGCTACCTTGGAGAGAAATACATCAATACAAGGAAGCACAAGAGAACACAAGAAAAACATTGAGGTGAAAATTCTGGTAAAGTACTTTTGGTTTCCATATGCAAGATGAATTCCCAAGCCTCAATAAGGAACTTACTTTGCCTGTCATGCTGTTGACCTACTTGGAGGCTTCCAGTTCTGCTAAACCACTTGAGTGAGCTGCATTACTCTCTCAGACATAAGCAACACAGGTTGCATCATAACACCTCTCTCCAGTGCTTGGGACCTCTTGAGGACCAAGTCTGCTCTGTAGTCAATTAACAGTCCAGTTCTTTCAAACTGAGAAGTCTGCCAGCCTAGCTTCAGATGCCACTGAATATCCAGTATTATCCTCAAAGTCAGATTAGTAGTACCAAAACAAATCATGGATTCTAGATTATTTGCCTCTGCCAATTAGGACACAAACCTAACAGCAGCACTTACCTGTAATACTTGCTATATTAGACTTACAATTATTTAGACAAGAAATGCTGGCACATGCTACTTTTAGTTTTGCTGTTCTTTGCAAACCACAATTTATTTTAGCTTCCTTACATTTATTTATTTACTTCAATCATTAGTCTGTAATTACAGAAAATACAGATTATCCTGTTCAGAGGCCCTTCTACAACCTATTTAAACTAAAACCAGGATCTTCTGTTGATCTAAAGCCCAACCCCATCCTAAAATTTATGATTCATTAAGAGATTACTTAGATATAGCTATAAGTCTTGTGTTGATGCATTTCTTAAGCAAGCAGCTCCTAATGAACTCAGCTATCCTATAACCACCAGATAATCCTAATCTGTAATCCTAATCTGTACTCATCACTCTTGTATCAGGCCAGGCATCTGTATGGTGCTGGACTGGTGTTTATCTGTCAAAATCATAAACGTAAGAGGATAAAGTTGGTAGCATGTTCTGTAAAAACAAGCATTACTTAGGTTTACTTACATCTGGGCTCAATCTGTCTCACTGACTCCTTACTGGGGTATAAAAAGTTCATTTACACCTGTGCCTCCTTTTCTAAACAAAGAGTCAACAGAACTATAATTTTGTAGATGAGCTGAGATCCAGCTTGTTACATGTGCAATGTGTGTGCTGTGGACACCAGGGAATAAAAAGATGCCTTAGATACTGGAAAACTACTTTTATTATAGGGTGCTTGGATTCTATTCTGTAAAATAGGTAAAGAATGAAGCTGTGTACTACCTAGATATAATGATGCAGTGCCTGGAAGAAAGGAACATGAAGGCAGCTAGAGGAAAGTTCTTAAGCAAAACTGGGAGAGCAAAAAGAGGGATTTTAATGTACAGCTCTCTCTTTTTGATTACGTATGCATGGATCTCACCTTAGGATGTGAGCTACCCTTTTGACGACTCTAACTCTCCAAGTACGTCATACCAGAAGCCTACCTATTGTACATAGTATTTAGATTATGACCTCAGTAAGTGCCACATCCTTTTGCTTTTTGACTGTGTAATGTTTTAGTTCTTTAATGCACAAAAAAACTTAAAGATTAGCTGTGTTGTGTGTAATGACACACTGTACCAGGTACAGCTGACATGCCTGTAAGAATCTATACTCAAATACTCCACAGGCTGCGGAGGGTTACAGAACTATTTCCTTGGACCAAATTTGTACAAGGACATTTATGCAATAAAATGTGTTTGTCAAATATGCTGGATTTCTGAGGCAATTCAGAAGGTGAAAATGGGACAGCAGTATTCCAATATGTTTAGATATTGCAAGCCATTTATAAAATTTCTTCACATCACTGAAGAACAGCAGTTACAGCAGTGTTACTGATGGCATAACTATATGGATACTCCTCTGGCACATGAACTATTCTCTACATTAGATCAAATCTATATGTGTGCACTGGAAAAATTTTGTCCAAGTTACACCTAGGCAACTCTTCTGACCTACGCATTCCAGACACTGGTCACTCAATGAGCCTACTTAAATATCTAGACAGTAGCTGGCAAACACAATATAGTTGCTATACTTCACTGATATACAGCCAGAGAATATTGGAAGGACATTCTTACATCCTGACTTATGCCAGCTTTTCCACATGCCATCCTCATTCTGTCCTCAATGCATTAGTTTGCATGCCCCCATGTAGTAGGTTGCACAACTTAATGAGAATCATTTTTCTTCATGCTATGGTAAGTATCATTAAGGAAATATGTCTAGAGATGTAGCAGTCTTTTCTACATATCAAAATATTTGACCTTTTTTTTTTCACATCAGCTGTGTAGACCACAGAGGAACGCACCCTACCACTCCCCAGAGTCTATGTCTATTATCTTTCATATATTGTTTTTCTGTAGACTTTAGTTGAATATGTTCTTCTGAGTAGCTACTATGTCAATGAGGTACATAGCACTATTTCTTGAGTCTGGATAAAAGGAGGCATATCAAATTCTTTGAGCTAGGAAAACACCTTACCAATTTTTGCGTTGTAATTTCCTCCCCCTCCCTCCTTCNCTGAGCAGTTTGGTTCCTGGCAGCTGTGGGTACTTTGGTACTTGCTGTAACTGATGGTTTTTTACTGACTTCTTCAGTCAGTGTCAAACCTGAAAGCAAAATGACTCATGCTCTCTTCAAACATGCAATCAGACTGATATTACTTTTGAAAAAAAGCAAAGCTCTTCAACTTGAGGCCTGGGAAGACGTGAACATGCACAGCGTGTTACCAAACCATGAATTTTTCTGCAGGTACAACATAATTTGTCAGAACACCCATTTTCATGAATGCAGTTCTAGAGTTTAAGAATGAAACTAAATGCATTCTGAAAACAAGATTATTTATGACAATATTTCTCTCTTTTCAATAATGTGATAGACATGTTTCAGATCTGCACTAATATTTTTAGAATCAATTGAGTTCTATCTAGAATCTTGAGGAAAGGGCATGCAACTAATAAATTCAAAGGCCCATTCCTATATTCAGGGTCTTACAACACATATCAGTGAAGAGAAAATTTTTACTATAGGTTCTTTTAAGAAGTTTTTTCCATTATACACATAGTTTACCAAAGACCTGCTTCTTCTAGAATATTCTCAGTTATGAATAGGGTATGACAAAAGTCCTGAGCTTTTAAGAGAGCCTCACCTAGCCAACCCTTGCTAGTGTTCAAATATGACTCGGTGCACTTCAGGAGAAAACACATGTGATTTCAAGGTACAGTATCAGGCAGTATTTGGCATTGTCTGGAGACCTCTATCTCAGACTAATTCTGGCAACTACACATACAGAAAGAAAGCATAAATTCTTCTATGAGCCCCAAATTTCATGGAAGGTGTCACTAAAATCCATGCAACTAAAATAAAAATGAGGAACTCTGACTTCTTTATAAAAAAATTACTATTTTTTTAAGGAGATTTTCCTAGCATGTCTTTTTCATCCTCTGCCTGAGAAGGGAAGCTCAGATTTTCCTTTGTGTCTGTCTGCAGTGTCCTTCTGAAGAGAAGAGCAATAAGGTCATGTCTACAAAGAAACAATTTTAGTTGGACTGAAATTGGGTTAAAAGCAATAGCTGTCTTCTACAGCATCCCTCCCACTGCAAAGAAGAATTTTCAAATTGTTCTATATTTTTATTTCTTTCATGCTGCAAAATCAACATTTAAATAATTGTATGTTGCAAGATTAACCTGCAGATTGAACAAACAATTTACAGTGAGTGCAATGGGTCTATGAGAAAAAAAACCAACAACATACGCTTATTTAATGTATGCATTTATGAATACCAGAGTCAGGTAGTGAGGAGAGTAAAAAAAAATTCTCTGGGCACTGTACCATTTGGGTCCTGGTCTAAATAATTTTCAGATCCTCTTGTTTTGTTTTTTTTAACAATAAGGTGAAGGCTGCTTTACTGCAGAAATTTATTTGTATAATTTATATTCCTATCATACCTGATTTATAGAGATCTCTTTCCACAGCCTAGTATGCTGAGGGTTACAAGTCAGCACAATCTTTCCCTGAGACGATCCCTCAAAACGCTGACTGAGACAGACCCACCCTTCTTTATTTATCACAGGAGGTTTTCTGTATCATTTTGGCTTTTGCTCTCAACTTTAGTTAAATACATTTCTTTTCAACCTTAAAATGCACAGAACAATCTGAAAATAAATGTAGCAGTGGTTGAGGGGAAAGCCTTGAGCTTGGATCAGATTCCTTTCAGTTGCAACAGTGGCAATTAAGCTGACACTAAAAGACTTTGTTCAGAGCTGATTAAGACCAAATATTGATGCCAATGGAATTATTGTCCTCTTGTGTAGGTGAAACAGAACCATATTTGCTTCAAAGTGCAGTGGGAAAATTGTCTTCAGTGGGTTTTGCCTAGGTCCATCAGCTTTGGTTTTTTGGGTCCTGGTGTGAGGCAGAACCTTTTTTGTTGTTTATTCCTTGTGGAAGGTCAAAGGTGCTATGATTCTTGCCAGCTCTAAAAATAAAGCCTAAAATGCAGAAATTATTGAAATGCTAAACTGCAATAAATTGGAGACATTGTGAAACCTTAAATTCAGCACTGTTTAGGGTATTTCATTGTCACTTGCGTGAGCAAGTGGGTAATCTTCTCTGTTTTTTAATGTCACAGTACCTGCCCTGTCAGACTGTGCTTACCTCCCCATGAAACCAGCACAAAAAAAGGGCATTTATTCTGAACAGTGACTTAACATATGTCGTTTGGCTTTTTCTCCAGTGCCCTTGCAACACAGTTTCTCAGAGAATCAGGAAGCAAACAAGCAAATAATAGTGTTTCAGACATGTGAAAGATGATAAATATGCTTTAACTAGGTGAGATTTTTATGAATTAAACTCATTCAGGAATGCCTGACTATGTCTTAGTAAATACAGCTATGATTATTCTTTAACTATTTCTACGAGGCAAAGGATTCTCATAACCCCAAGCCTTGTCATAGTTGACTCTGATCTCACTCTTGGGAGACTTACCCTCCCTGCATGGACAAAGCCTATACAGAGCAGTCATTCTCTTGCAGTACCAGTCAAGAGGAGCCATTGCTTTCTTCCAGCTAGGGAAATGCTTCCTTTTGAATCACTGTCTACTTTTTCAACAGACTGTAACATCACTACTTACAGCAATATTACCACAACCAAAGCATCATATTCCTACCTCCTGCCTGTGGATGTGGCTGGAAAACTCTTTTCAAAGAGCATTGCTGACTATAAAAAACCCAAAACTTCCCTTCTAGCTCCCAGGGTAAATCCTTCCCTTTACCTCCTTCAGAGAGGGAAGATAAAAGTAGTCCATCTAGACATGGAAAGGAGCACACAGGGGACACACAGAGCTTGCACCCTGCTTTCCACCACACACTGCGTACTGCATGCTAGTGGTTGCCACAGCCTTGTATGTACAAATGCAAAGCTTTTCAACCAGCTCTTAGAGGAGGGAGACCACAAAAAAAGCAAATCACTCTTTCTTTGGCAGTCTTGAAACAAGTTTTATCTTATTACTAATGGTTCAGGGACTCTATTGTAACCAAAACCAAAGAGAAATATTCAGTGCCTGAAAACAACAATTTTTCTTGCTATATCAAGCAATATGGTTCAGAAGAATGAAGATAAGCAGGAAACTTACCTCTAATGCCCCAATACAACTTTCATCCACCTCACTCATAGACACTAGTCAATTAGGTAAGGTTTTTTTCTGACCTACTTTCCCCCTCCCCAATTTTGCCTACTTTTGTTCTAGATTTGTCGGTTCTGTTCTTGTGTGTCCTCCTATTCAGCAAAAATCCTGAATGTTGCCAGAGCACAATAATGGGAGAACACATCTCAATTATCCCAAATATTCCTTAACACAGAAAAGTTAAAACAAGTCAGCTATTAAGGGTCCCATATAGGCATGGCTCTTCATTACAGCAAATCTGACCTACTATGGTACTACCCAGTTAGAAGTTGTAATAACATTTTTTGGAAGAGTCCTCATTAGACAAAACTGCTGTTACTCTCAGGCCCATCAAATCCCAGTAAAAACTTAACCATACAACATAGGAGGGTAGATGACATGTTGTCCTTAGTTTGAGAAGAATACAAATAGAACAACATGACTCAGAGATAGCTAGAGCAGTGATCTTGCTTGGACTCCCATGGTACCAATCATTATAACCACTAGGTACTTGTATTAAACAGATATGAAAAGATAAACCTCTTGTTTGTCTGACATATGTAATTTGTCATTCTGATAGGACAATAACTACATGGCAATTTATTGTGGCAGTTTTTTAAATCTTAACCTCCCTGTCAAACAGAGTTTGCATTGTGACTATTGGTTGTATTTTAAAATAAAGCTGGATCATCATGATTCAATTTTTGCAGTACTTAGAAAGACAGTCCCTAGGAAACTGGTGGAAACAGAGATCTGAATATTACAGAATGTTTCATAAATTAATGTATTGAATAAATGCATAGCAGCTACCTGAACCATTTGTACAGTATCAAGAGCAATTAGTTTTGGACAGAAATTTTTTTTTTTTAAATCCAGAATTCCAGTATTAAACTCCTGGGTCTATCTTATTTACTCAGTTTTGCAGTGTAGATTTCCCTCAGTTTGAATGTGCATTAGGCCCTGCGAATTTCTTCCAAACTCTAGCAGTAGGTTTACTTATTATTCTACTAAGAGTAATTGCCTTTAAAAGTCACTTCATTAAATAAATCTGCTGTTATTTTTAGCTTCCACTGGTAAAGTTCCCAGAGAGATGATAATCTTATTTTACTAAGCAACACTGACCTGGCAATTCATCAAGTGACAGAAATAAATTGGTAAAGTGAACAAATGTAACAAGGGGGAATATTTTTTTTTACAGAAAACCAGAAATTTAGTTTTGCAATTATCTGGTTTTATTTTACCCATTATTGGTACCTTCAAGCTCATGAATCTCAATGTGTCCTCCTTTTTTTGAAGAGAACTGCAATAGAAATGATATTTGATTTCATTTGATTTTTTTTTTCTGTCAGGGCATAAGACTCAAAACCTGCAGGGGATTTGACTGAAGCTACAAATAAAGATTGTTGCTGGATTTTATCATAAAGTTGACAATGACACCAACAGTAAGTAAAAATCAGTAATGAAGAAAATGAGACTATAAGAATGTGTATATTGCCTCCTAAGGAAGCATGCACATAGTCTTCAAAGAGCTTCATATCTGTCTGTGACTATATACTCCATCCTGAAGAAAGGGCCCAGAAAAATGCCCTTAACATTATGAAAAGTGTGCAGGGATACAAGAGGGAGAAATGGAAAAGCAAACAGGAAGACAGCAAAATAACAACAGAGAAAACTGGATTGGAAAAGGAATGGAAATACTGATATAGGCAACAGGAGAGTAAGTAATGATGTGGCTTTGGGAATGAGGAGAGAGATAACGGTAAGCGAGCAGATTTGAAAGGAAGGATTAAAACCAGGGTATTGAAGGAAAAAAAATGATGAGGAGGAGCACAAAAAGGACATTGGAAAAGTGAGGAAAATACTTAATATGTAATCTGTGAAGAATCATGTCTGAGGCAGATAACACTTATCCCACAGCAAGTACTTAACCATTTCGTAGACTGATCTTACTCATCTGTCAAAAGAACATGAGCTGTAAGTAGGTAAAGAAAGAAAACTTGAGAAACAATTTAATATCAAACTGAAAATTCATTATTGGTTCACCTAAAATACACCTGAAATGCATGCACATCTCCTTGGAAACTTGAATCAGTAAAAAACTTTCTACTTGCTATTGTATTAATATTTTTATTACCATATAAGAATTACAGTAGATTATGTCCCAGGAGATCTATACAGTGTTTAGGACCTGCAGAGGTTTTTTTCTGTTTGAAGACGGTCTATGCTTCATAGGCTTCAGAATCATCAGAGCTTGAATGAGTGTGTAAAGACACTTACACTTTTATTTCTTCCACTTTTCAACAGAGAAATGGAACAGCCAATTACCCATTTGAAAGAAATTTAAGACTAGTAACTTCTATTAGAATTATGAAACAATCTAAATTTAAAAGACCACAGAATGTTGTCCAACTTTTTTTTGCTTGTATGAAGCAAAATGCAATATTTATAAGATGTCCTTTGGAGACTTCTAGCAAACAAGTCAAAACCGGCCAGAAGTTTTCCTGTAGATAATTGATTAGACTGTTGCAGCTGGATTTATCTTTTTATTCATTCCAATTTGGTGATTTCTTACAGCTCCTCTTTGCTGATGATTATTTTCTCTAGTATCTGTTTATGTTTCCTTAACACTTATTTATTATGGAGGGAAAAGAAGCAGTCATTCCTTCCAAGGGCACTGCCTTGCCATGAAACTACAAAAGGTATATGAGAAAAGCCGAAGTATAAGCAGTGCTTTTGTAAGTGACTCAAAATGGATTCTACTAACCTCAAAAATAGGCAATTACTTAAAGAAGGTCATAAGATAATGACTTACCTTGTGCATTTTAGAAATCACAAGAACCACAGCAGAAGTAATATTGGATAATCAATTTAATATTCCATGAGAACATCAGAAGAGGGTAATAAAGGACTTTCAGCTGCTGTTAGTAATCACAGAAATTGTATACAGCTTTTTAGGGAATGAAAATAAATTACACTAATGATAATAAGTGTATAAATTATTTTAAGTAGTCAAAGTACTACTAAATAAAAAGAAAATCCCTTAAGTTTAGGTTTTTCAAAGATCAGGCATCCTAAAACATGTTTTTTCTTAAATGTGGATGTCAATCTCACTTAGTATGTAAAGAAAAGAGCCTTTAAATTAATTAATTTTATTTGAAAATTATGGTCTATTTTTAATGGCATAGAAAGTTTGTTTCTGCTTGATAAAGAGTGAAGGAAAATAATACAGGTAAATGGTTGTTTTTAAATTAATACCTATTGGGTTTGGAAATTATGAATTTAAGTAATGATCAAAAGGGATTGTAATATGTTGGGAAAGATGCTTATAGGGAATTGGAGAAGGCTCTTATTTCTGTGCCACAATAAAGCTGGTTGTTACTTCATAAAGGTACAACCAAAAATAACATGTAATATTTATGAACACCAAGATTCAGTTCACTTCTTTAAAAAAATAATTGGATCTCTATAATTTCTATTTTTCTGATGTTCTTACACAACAAAAAGTAAATAAACTGCCCAGGAGTTTATTTATTAAATTAAATTAAATTAATTCTAATTAAATTATTAAAATTCTACCACAAGAGTGGAAAACCTTATCAGCAGCTAAACATCAAAGAGACTATCAGATACAATCATTATGCATAGGAAGGAGTTATCACAATTTGATTGATTAACCACTGATTTGTTTTCTTATATTCAACAGAACACAATAATCTGGTATAAAGGAAAAATGTCTGCATTTATATTCTGAAGAACAGGAAGCCTAATAAACATTTAAACTAGACCTGAACTTAATATACAATGTGGTCATTGCTGCAATAACTGGAGCTCCAGCTGTGCAGCAGAGCTACAAAACCTGACAACAGCAAGCCAACATATACCTTTGTTCTTCAAGGCACCTCTAATGTTCCCTGACTGAGGGGACCTAGCTGAAAACTTCCCTTTAGTCATCAAGGTATCATGTTGCCTTTCATGTCCCCAATCAGATTCAGTTCCAGCTGGGCTTTGGCTTTCCTAATGTCATCCCAGTTGCTCCAACACTTGGAGAAACTACCCTGTGCCATGTAACTTTGCACCTGGCACTGTTTACACTTACAAATTTGGTTGAGGTCTTATTCTTTATGCATTTTCGCACAAACTGCTGCATCTCTTGGCTGTCTAAATGAACTGTTCCCTAAGCCTGGCTCTTATATAGGCTTTGCCGAAGCACTAGCTAAAAGGTGCTTGGTCCTACCTAATAAGGGTCTCCTACAATAAAAGCTCCAGTCTCAAGGGCTACTGAGAGCACTAGTTAGGAGCTGCTAGACCTTCCTCTGGCCCACACATAATTGCTTGATTTAACTTTGAGGGTCGAAAATTATGATCCCAGTGAAGTGAAGAATGAGACTTCCACTGACTTCAAAAGGATCAAAAATTTAACTCTTAAACATATGTATTAATTCTTCATTCAGTCATGGGAAAGCATCTGTGAGAACAGATGCTTCTCAGTCACTTAACTTGAAAGCAACTAATAAAGTTATAAAAGCTTGAGGTGTGGGAAGACAACACATGACATCTTTTTGCTAAGAATTCTCAGGATATTTACCAGTTCTTTTAGCAAGAAGTGAAAAACAAGAAAACACACTGGACTAAGCCACAGATATATATTTGAAATGGTAATTTTTAGTATAAGTATTTGAGAAACCAAAAATGTCCGAGTCATCAGCAGAGACTGTTTAAATAAGAAGTGAATGACAGCTGCAGAAAAGTGATTTGGATCTAGAATGAGTGATTTCTTCGTTCCTCAGTAGCAGAGCAAACCCAGATACACACCAAGGCATGCCAGTTAGGTTGCCTGGGGTTACTGGCAACTGCAATAAAAATACGTGTAACTCTAAATCCTTAGACTCATGGACTAGACGTAAATTTAAAAAACTTGCTTGCAAAGGAGAAATCTGATATTGAGTGAAACATACATATGAATGTGTGGTTGAAAAAACAATATCTCCATTCTGTAGAACTCTCTATGCAGCTGCTCTGTATTTATTTACAACATCCTGAAATAGGCAGCCCCAGTGCAAGGGCTGATTACAGTCTCTTTAAAGCAGAAAAGACACTTTCTCATGTCTAGTGCAGCAGTACAAATTCATCATAGAACCTCCTAAATTTTTACACTAGTTCTTCTATATAAAATTAGCTGAAAGCATTGTGGGATAATGTTGTACCATGGGGAAAACTAATAAAGCTATTTCTTCCATGATAACCTCAGGCAGAGTAAGGAATATTTATCTCATATGAAGAATCACTGCTTTGCTTTTTGCAGTACTTTCTTTTGGTCTTCTATACATCAGCTCCTAGCTTAAGAACTGGAAAAGAAACTAAAAATAATCATTTGATTAACTTACTGAGTATTCACTAATTTGGGCTGATTAAGCTGCTGAGTGCAAAGCAATTAGTAAAATTATTCCATACACTACTTGTTTTCCGCAACCAACAAGTAAATTGGAGTTATTAATCCTTTCAAATACATCTGCATTTATTACATACAAATTCTAGTTTTTGAAGGAATGTACTATATTATCATATATACTCATATATTTTGCATACTATAATCCATTAAATAGACTGAGGGATTTATTAGTACTAATGTCAATGTTTTCCTTGACGTAGAAATCTGTAACTTATTACACCTCTCTTCATAGAGAAAACTTGAATAAAGCTCTAATATTGCCTTCATGTCAGAAGTAACCAAAAGTTGAGGTTTTTTCCTTGTTAATTTCCTGTGGTAGGTAGAACTGCAGTGAAAATACTGATGTATTTTTGTGGTTTCTTATGAAGAGAGGTTTGGCAGCAAAGTGAAGAGATTCAAAAACAAAGCATTAAAATATGATCAGAGAAGAGTTACAAGAAAATAGTTGACAATAGCACACCTAGAAATGTAGACAGGTCCTTTCCTCACTCAAAAAGCATTGAGGAGTGACTGAGAGAGCTGTGGTTGTTCAGCCTGGAGAAGAGGAGGCTGAGGGGAGACATTATTACCCTCTACAACCACCTGAAGGGAGGTTGCAGAGAGGAGGGATCTGGCCTCTGCTCNTTAGGCTGGAGAGCTAGCCTACAAAATCATTTAGCTGGGAGACTGGAATATTTTATTTTACATCCTTGTAGAAGTCAGCACTTAAAATTAGATTTTGTCTTGGAGAATATTTCCTATCTTATTATCCAAAAGTGTAGAGAGAAGGAAATATGAAGACTCTTCTCAGCATTTTTTCCTCCCCATAGGAGTCCTTCAGTGACAAATGACCTGTCAGATGAGATTGGTAGAGATATTGTTTTCCCACTGATTGCTTCAACTCTCTGAGAATCTAAAATTCTTATTAACAAAATGACTTCAACCTGGAAAGTAAGGAGTTGTAAAGTAGTCAAATAATTATATCTATTTGAGCTCACTGACTTACAGGAAGTTCAGGTAATAAACTAGAATTTCTTAAACTATGCCCTTACTTAAGAACAGGTAAACTGGGTAATAATCAATATGCAGGAACTGTTGAGGTTTCTCTTCTGATGTAATTTGAAAATCAGAGTGAAAAGCATGGTTTAAGATGAGTTATTTTTGTGAAAATGGGAGGTGCCACTGGAAATGAAAATAAATTTTAAAACTGTGACCAGCAGAAACAAGAAAAAAACAATACAAGTTCACAACAAGTTGACACACAGGAAACAAACTGTAAGGTGAGCGTGTCAGCCCTGTCTTTACCTATGGAAAACTTGTCTCTTGTCTTGCTGAGTTCACCACCTCCACCACCCTCAGCCTTCTTGAGTTCCCTCAAATTCATCTTGACCATGACTCCTCTCAGTGTTACTGCTTGAAATTAAATAGAAACCTGAAGCTCCTAGCTCTAAAATCTCTAAGTATCTCCACAAAAGTCCTACTACACTTTAGGATCCTATAAAACAACTTCTACTAGCAAAAAGTTCTTTTAGGAAGAGCTTAAGGCAGGCTAACAACAATATTCATTGTGTTTATCATTAAAATTCAGTACCTGCAGAGTTTTTAATCTCTTATAATTCCTTTCTCAATACACTTTTCCATTTAATGTCCTTTTATTTGAACTCAGAAGTAATATCACTGGATCAGCTTCAGCATCACAGGGCGTGCATGAACAAACTCAAATTGGAAAGAGAGGGAATTATACAAATAGATAAACCTCATACACTCAGGCAACATCTGTGTACAGGTAACAAAGAATTATTTAACAGTATTTTTTAGAAATAAAGATCTATATTATTTTATAGCTACTAGAAATTTGGTCTATAAATTAAATATTCCACTTCTTTAATTTTTTTTTTAAGTTCTGTTAAAAATTAGAAAGTTGAACAAGCAAAAGAATAAAGGCTTTAATAACACACTAATTATTGCTGTGCCACATTTGGGGGCTGTCAATAAAAAAAACTGATTTCTTTTGAAATTCATCCCATTTTATTACAGATTTAACCTTCAAGTACTTTTGAAGACTATGCTTGTCAGTAACATACCATACATGAAGCACTGTGCACTGAAAACATATTATGATTCATTTGGTATCAGAGGTGAGTCTTGCAGCAGAGTTTTAAACAGCATAAAAAGGCCCTCTTCTTGTGTCAAAGAGGAAGAAGTACCTTCTCTAGCGGTCTTGAAGTTTGGGAGATCTTTATTGTAAGTCACGCAAGAGTGAGGTGTCATGATATCATTGATGCAATAGAACAATATCTGCAGGCTCCATCTTTACAAATGTTGCGGTTTAAGGGTGACAAGAATCAATAAGCATTACCGATGACTTAATGCTGGTTTTGGATGATACTTTTAAAGCTATGTTAATAATTCCCTGAATTCTTCAGAAGCATAATGTCCAAAGATATCTGGCCAAGAAAGCTAACTTGATTTTCCTCATTCAGAAAATCCTCCCAAGAGCTTAAGGAAAGTTTTGTTTAAGTTTTTTTGTTCCTCTTTTTAAAGCCTCTACAGGTCCCCTACAAAAACTGTGCAAATTGTTATACCAAGTTTCTGACAAAGTGAAAACATGGAACACCTCCAGGTTTGAGTGACTCCTCTCAAGGAATGCTTCCTTTCTGATAAAGGAAGATCAGCCAGCCTGTTCACACTCTTCCCAGCAGAAAAAGGTTTATTCTTCACCATATTGAAGATCTTTTAAAGAAAGTGCATACAGAATTAATCATCAACTCCAAAAATGCTGATCTGTTGCATAACTTGGTGGCATAACTAATTAATTTCTGGGCTGTACTTCTCTGCCTGAATTCTATTTGGTCTCTCAGACATTTATAATTTGGGATTTCACACACCGAAAAAAACAAACAACCTGTGACAGTTTAGATAGTATCATTTGGGATAAATATCTTAATGACATTATCCAGTGAAATAAGACTGACTTTATGGGCAAAGAAATCCATGAACTACATGGGTACTGACATCCAGCAGGTAAAACATGTATGTATCAGTTCTACCACACTAACTTGGCTAGGTCAGAGGCAGTCCATCACAATCACTTGAACAAAATGTTCATTATCTCATCATATCCTGACTTTCTAAAAGTCGCTTTGTATCCAATATAACAATCCAAGTTTTTAAGTAGAAAGGAAACTCATCTGACAATAAAACTGTAATAAGGCTAAAGGGAACTTTCAACAACTTCATAATCTCAGATTCATTAATAATTTTGTCTAGGAGCTGTAATTCTCAGCATTTTGAATTATTTAGACTTTTTGGTAGGTGAGCGTGTAAATGGTGGTAATAACAAAGAAGTAATTTACTGTGCTGTGTTCAATGTATATTATTAGATAAAATAACCTAAGAGTTTAAATTTGCTAAATATCTGTTGATCATCTTAAGAAAGTCTGCTTTGTCCTGTGGCATCCTCAAGAAGTGTTAGGACAGATGATTATTCTATTGGGTTTTTATTTCATCTGTACATGTGAAATAAACTATAATGGATGCAGTTGAATTGCCTTGGAGTGCTTCAGGGCCATATTGTCTTTGTGGTTTATAGACATAAAGACGTTGACCTAGATATGTGAGTTAGCCAAGTTTTCTGAACATGCTGCCTCTTTGACATGTCTCAGAACTGCTTTGTCTGAGGCAAAGAGTGAACAATAGCTATTTAAATGGATATCCTGAAGTTAAGTTGAAATGAAACTAGAAAGTCCATTAGTGCATATGTTTCTGGTGTCCTTAAATATGAACTGACAACAATGTAATACCAGGATGCAGGTCTTTTTAATTTCCTTACAAAGATAATAACAAGAATTCAATGGCCAAGATGACAGTTTAAGTGAAGCAAATGGAAGGATTTCAGAGGTTATTGCAGTTTCTGATCTCTGGACCATACATTGATATTCTAGAATAAAGGGTAAACATTTTCACAGATCTATAGACACAGCCCTCATGCACGTTAATTCATCTGAATGCTTATTTGAAATAGAGAGTAATTTGAATATGATTTTTTATTATTATCTTGATGGGAAGTGATTTTTACAGAGCTTGGCACAGCAATAAACACCAACCAGTGTTGCCATTGCTTCCTATGGCCTTTGGCTTCTAGTAGGCATTTAAGAAAGATTCATTCTTTCAATCCCTCACTCTACCTTCTCCAGCTGTTTAAATTCTGCTTTTAAGTCTTGATTGTGAATTCACCTCTTTCTGTGACACCATAGAACATTCGGCATAAGCCTCTACATTCTCTTTCAGCACATTAAAATATGGATATTCTGAGAAAGAAGTTCAGAACATCTTGTTGGGTTTTTTTGTTCAGCACTTTATTTTACCAGGTACTCCAAGCTGTGCTTTGCACCACTTGCTGTTTTTTAACTATGTTTACATTCTTTTCTTATTGGCGGTTTGCTTATACTGGGCTTGGTACTGTTCAACATTTGATTATTGTAATTTTTAAATACAACATAAGAAAAAAACATTTTGTAAATGTTCATAGGAAATGAAAGCTTTCTTTTGGATGTCTTATATTTAGTCTTAAAAAGACATTCCAAAAGATTTTAATACATGGGCCATGTAACCAAATGCAGGAGAAATTTTTATTCTGATCCCAAAGAGGCCTAAACCCATTGACAAGCTCAGAGTAACCATTTGTTTTGTATATACATTAATGATTAGGCAAAAAAGGTAATTTCTGAATCGCTCACTGATTTAATATTATTCCATTCTTCATCATATGTTTCTAAAATCTCATTCAGAGAGAGAGAAGCTATTGAAATATAGATCTGACATAGAAGTAAGTTTGTAAAGGTTTTAAAGACCATCTGTTTTAGGAATAAATTCAAATGGTAAATTGAGAAATACAAAATGTAATTATTACTTGTTAAATGGTTAGAAAAATATGACATAAATCAAAAGCTAACCAATCTTCGCTGTTATCATGATCTCAAAGCAAATTTCAGTCAGTTGAAGATTGAATGGTTTTATGATTAATATAATTTGTACTGCCTGTTTCTCTTAAGTACTTTCTCTGCAAAAATGACCACAGCAGTGACCTCTCCTAGTAATTTAATGAGCAAGAAGATATTCTTGTGGAAATTGCTACCACATATACAAAATGATGATGCTTCCTGGCTTGAGACATGTGATTGTCTAACTATTTGACATAATGAAAAGGGGTCATATACTTTTTCTTATGCAGTATGAGAGGTAATCATAATGGTTCTCTGATTGCTCTGTAAATGCTAACTAATTATATACATTACTCTCTTCTAATGGAGCACTACTTATGCAAAGCATATTGTGGCTGCTTGCTGGTAAAAAGTCTGCTCAGAGAACAGTATAATAACACAAAACAAATCTAACTCCTGACATGCACAGAAAAATAGTACCAGGTACACCCTGATTAGGGTATACACCCTGATGGGGTAGCTGATGGATGATTTAGGATTTGCTGAACCTCAGAAAATTAGATCTAATACCCCAACAAGGAGCAGATTTCCTTAGTTATTTTGGTGAGCGAGGGTTATCCCTTCTTACCAACAGACCATGATTATGCAAATGAAGGGTAATATCTTCCCCATCCTACTAGGACCACAGTAACTTTCAGAAGTGAAAGAAACTGTAGGGACCAGTATCTAATGAGCATGCTAAATGCTGTCTACAAAAGGCTTGGTTTCAGAGGCACATGTTTGCTTGCTGAAAACATCTGCACAATACAGTTAGCTGCTGAAATTGAGCACTTTCTTCTGATTTAAGTAACAACTAGTTATTGATATACCCATCAAAAAATGCCTGGTAACTGTTAGCAAATCAAATTCTTTGAACAGAATAAGTAACAGTGGGAATGGGACTGTCTTTTTTAAATTTTTTTTATTTTTCATTTTCCTCTAGGTTACTCCTAAAGTAATTTAAGAATAAGGCATTCATCCAGAGGATAAATCAACCCTGTAAAACAGTAAGATGAGAGCAGAAAGAGAAAGCAGGGGATAGATGCTGTCTAACTAGGTGAACTGTTTCATTTTTTTTCCCATCTGTCACAGTTTAGTCCCAACTCAGCTAATTACGGCAGTCAAAATTGTGCAGCTGGACCCCAGTTCCCTTCCCCTCAGCCTCAAGGAAAAGGGGAGAAGAAAATTAGAGGAAAAATACTTGTGGATTGGAAGCTAAGCCTGCAGCTTTAATAAGAATAACAACAACAAAATAATGATGATAATAATAATATAATAATACAGAAAAGTAATAAAATATATACAAATACATGAGATCACACCCCCACCCCTTGATGACTATACGTGACTACAAATACTGTAGAGCAGACATGAGAAAATGTGTCCATGGCAAGGAGGGAGCTGAACTCAGGAAATGGATTCAGGAATGCACATATCCACAATCAGGAACAACCAGACTCACTGGATGTCAGCCGTTGCAGAAGAGGATGAGACCCTCATGGTCTCTTAATTTTATACTGAGTATGACCTATGTGGGGTGGAATATGTTGGTCAGTTTGGGATCACCTGTCCTGTTCACTCCTCCCTGCAGGTGTCACCTTTTTTCACCACCTTGAGGATGGTCTTTGTTACTACAGGAATAAGTATGTTTTAACATTGGCTTTTCTACACACCAATGGCTCATGTTATCACTTCTAGAAAGAAACTGCCTGAAAAACTTGCAGTTATTTTTCAGAAAACAAAGTTAGTTAGGCAAGATGGAGTTGGAGTCACAAAACTGACT
>WAAB01025544.1:6876-53167 GCA_013389865.1 Piaya cayana
TTCAGGTATTTGTAGAGAGTAATGAGGTCTCCTCTCAGCCTCCTCTTCTCCAGCCTAAACAACCCCAGCTCTCTCAGCCGCTCCTCATAAGGCCTGTTCTCCAGCCCCTTCACCAGTTTCATTGCCCTTCTCTGGACACGCTCCAGAGCCTCAACATCCTTCTTATGGTGAGGGGCCCAGAACTGCACACAGTATTCAAGGAGCGGTCTCACTAGTCAGGGCCAGACACAAGCGTGTGGCTCATGGGTCTGGGTTGTGACATACCCATAACAAAAAATCACTTTCAAATATCTCATGCCTTGCCCTTTTTTATATATGGCTCCCCATACTAGGTTGAAATGGTAACTCTGAGGCTGGGAGAAGCTTTTCCAGTCTGAAAAAAGTAGCAGGATTTTAAAGTAGCAGGAGACGAGTGTAGGTGGTGACCAAGTAGGGTAGTCCTGGGTGTCTGAGACATGTGCCTGGTTCGCTTAGTTTTATTATTTGTTGGGCAGATGGTTGGACTTACTGACCTTAGAGATATTTTCCTGTCAGTTTTTCAGAGTGATATTTTTAAGGAATAATAACAAATCTTTCCCCTGCTACTAAAACTTGCAGCAAACTTCCTTTCAAGAGATATGATTACATGTTCTGGATGCTGATTATATGCCATACATGCCTCATACTTGATAAAAGACCTACCCATGGCTTATGTTTCATTCTCAAGTCCCTGATGTATCACTCAATAGGTTTCAGTTCTGGAACTGTAATCTTAAAACCTTACTTGCTCACAGGGCATGTAATAACATTCAAAAAACTCCATCATACCAGAAAAGTTATCCTTTCCACTTCAATGAACGTAAAACTGTACTCTCTTCTAAGGTTGCTTAACTTTCAGTTGTTAAAACTGGAGTAGTCACTTAAGAAAAGCACCTACATACATCACAGAAGTAATAAAAAGCTAATGTCTCCTCATTTATTTATCTTCTGGGCCTGAAAGATGGCCTGAGTACTGGCTTACTCAGCGCTGGGAGGCATGGGTAATTCTCAAGTATGAATATAGATAAATGCATAAAATGTTGCATATTAGTGATGGATGTACAGAACTGCAACAGGAGCAACAGGATTCATAGAATCATAGAATCATAGAATAACCAGGTTGGAAGAGACCCACCGGATCATCGAGTCCAACCATTCCTATCAAACACTAAATCATGCCCCTTAGCACCTCGTCCACCTGTGCCTTAAACACCTCCAGGGATGGTGACTCAACCACCTCCCTGGGCAGCCTGTTCCAGTGCTCAATGACCCTTTCCATGACATTTTTTTTCCTGATGTTCAGCCTAAACCTCCCCTGGTGGAGCTTGAGACCATTCTNCAAAAGAGAAAGGACTGGGATTTCTGCCCTGCTGAGGAAAAGTCACCCTTGTCAAAAATGCTGGAGGCAGTAGGTTACTACTCTTGAAAGGATCACCCATCAAACACACATTGTACATTGCTCTACAACCACCCATACATCCACTTCCCACACACAAAGCACCACTGTAAACTGATAACAAATTACAGCTCTTCAATGCTGACTCCAGAGTTCGGTCAGCTTTTTGTGGGTGATTCTATTTTCCCATTCCTAAGGTTAACTAATTGCGGTGTTCAGACAAACACATGATGTGGGACACACTATCTGAAGTTTTCAAATAAGGACAGGTGAGCTGTTCTCTGTAGCTTGGGAAGCAGGAAAGCAGGAATTGACCGTTTATTTGCTGTTGCCTCAGAAAGGGGCAGGATATAGGACAATCAGAGATACGGAGTTTTTGTCTGTACAGTAAATATTAACAATATATTTGAGGTTTTGTTATTAAACAATTGATTGGTTGTTGGTGGTTTTTTTTAGTTTTATTTATTTGAGATGTCATACAATCTAGTGCAAGGTTTCAAACTTCCCTCAGCTGTAGTTACAGAAGTCATGAAAACAAAGCTTGTGAGCGTTGCATTTTTTTTACTAATGAAATACAACTCACTGACCTTTTTTCCAATGGGTCCCTACTTTGCCCTTGAGAATGTAGATTGAAGGAAGACTTTTTGTTTAATTAGTTCATGCTCTGCAAGAAGTCAAAACAACTCCTGAAGTTCCCTAGCCACTGTGTGCCAATCTAGATAGCTGTTAAGCAATAACAGACTAATTAAATAATCAGTGAGACATACTTTTCTGATTTACTCCCTGTGGATATTGGCTGAAATTTTGGAGTTGTGAAAGATGTAAATCAGGCCAGGGTCTGTCAAAGTCTTTACATCTAATTTTTAGAGGCCTTAAATCAACAGTTTACTTGCTCTTGCACATACCTGCAGAGTACACCCATGAGTGCTTGTAGCACTGCTGAGATTGGGGGCAGTTTCTGTGTTTTCTTGTATAGCTGTTCCTTAGCTCCATCAGAAATTTCTGTTCACATCCTTCCTCTAAACATGATATTTGGAAGCAATGAAATGTTAATAATGATTTCTTGGGCCACTACTGAAATCTGGCACCAAGAAGCTGGTTTTCCACATGAACTTCAATTTTTAATACCCAGCCCAGTGTCACTGTTTGCCCCTGTTCAGTCTCCTTGGGCTTCACAGAGGGATCAGAAGGTCTAAATTTAGTCACAATTGCCCAGTGAATTTTCTAGCATACTTTAGCAGTAACTCACTAGACTTTGGACAAGATGCATAACTTTTTACTTGATGTTGTAATAGAGCCAATATTTTCTTTGTTGCCTCTCTAAGAACAGTTGATCATTCTCCACACTTCCTTCACTGGGATGCACCCTGAAAACTTACCCATCATGTTCTGATCTTTACGTGCTCCTGTCTTAGCAACATGTCTATCATATCCCAGATTTAATTAGAAGGTCTATAAACTGTCACCTCCATATCACTTCCACATCATCTCCACATCCCCCCTGCACAGAAGAAACAGCACCAGGCTTATCTCATGGGAAGCAGAGTTGTGCTGGGTTTTTTTTCCGTATGAAAGGATTAGCTCTTTGAGAACAAGAACCAATCTGGATCTTCTAAATATAGTCTCAGTTGTGACTGGGAAACAGATTATACTACTCTGTCACCAGAAGTGGTTTCATGAAAGATGGAAAAACAACATGAAACCTTTTCATGTGCATTAGACTTTTTATACACAGCAATCTACATATTAGTGTGTGTGTGTGTGTGTAAACCTAATGGATCCAAACTTTTTCGTAAACCTTATTAATGATTCCTTCTTATCTTGTGGATCAGACATAATAAAATCACCATTTGGTTAACTGTGCCCTAAATGTGTAAAATAAGGACGGAGGAATAAATTAAAATTATTATCTAATGGAAAAGATCCAGGGAAATGTGAGGAAGTAAAGAGCAATATGTTCTCTGGGACTCTTTTGCTGAGAAGAGAGATTACCAGGTGCTGGAATAGTCACGGTTTCTATCGGGCCAAAGATGAAGCATTTCAAGAACTGGATAACTTCCTAAAGTGGTCAGCTATTACATTTTTCTATTTCCCATTGGTATGAAAAGTAAGCACGTACTCTGCCAGGCAGAGCAGTAATCAATAGGTAATGGAGAAGTAATTTGTCTGATGACATCAACTGGATGCCAGTCCTTCAGTACAGCTATTAATAAACGTCATGTATCCATGCCAGGAGACTGAAGATGACATTGAGCTTTGAAGTCATGGTATTGACTATGAAATATTTCTAAAGTAATGTCTCAATCAGTCTAGATGGCCAGTTTTCACATGATATCCTAACATCACATTTGCCTCTCATTTCCATCAGCTGTAGTTCAAAGCACCTGCACTGGCTAACTCCAGTCCGAATTTAACATTGTTGAAGGTAAGAATTTTGTTCACTGTGTAACTATCAGATGCAAGTTTAATGCTTCACAGATCTCTAGCAGGGCTCTCAGGGTGAATTAACATCTCTCCGCTGAAGCCAAATAGCTTACTCTGGAGATCTGCATGTCTAGGTCAATGTTCTCCAGAATGGACCAAACCAGTGATAACTTTCACCTCTTTAAAGTAGGTCATTCACTTTTAAAATATAATATAGGGACTCATATTTCAGCCAGGATTGCTTTACCCATGCTGTTCTTCAGAGAGAAAAGACCTCTCAGGGCACTGGTAGAAAGA
The DNA here is from genome assembly GCA_013389865.1 of Piaya cayana. Lineage (NCBI taxonomy): Eukaryota > Metazoa > Chordata > Aves > Cuculiformes > Coccyzidae > Piaya > Piaya cayana. Next base: position 11,012 of record WAAB01025544.1, read on the forward strand.
AGAGCACTAGTGTCAAACAATTAACAGCCTTAAAGGCCAGAGGAAACCTTTCCTCACCTGGAAGGCCTGAGAGTCCTGTGATCTTCTGCCATCTTCCTCCTCATTCCATCACTCCTCATCCAAGGTTTTAAAGACACTTGCAGGAATACAAGTTACAATAGCTGCAATAGCTATGAAACATTACTTTCTCTTTTTCCTGTAGAATGGACTGTCTTGCTTATATCTTCACTCCAGCCCTATGCACTCAACTTTTCCCATTTCTTCCACTCAATTTTGTTCCACAATCACTATTCTAGCGCTTTTCTTTACTAAGATTTCTTCTAAAACCTCTTGCTTCTTATGAATTATTTTGGTTTTTTCCTACGCAGTGTGATCATGTATGTTATGCTGATTTTTAGTTATATTGTCCTTGAATTCAGTGATGCAAATCAGCTCTTTTTCCATTGCTCGGAAATCTGCAGTTGTGAACAGGATGGATTCATAGACCATTGACTTAGAGAGCTTTGAGACAGTCCTATAATGCTGAAAAAAGGCTAAGTCGTCTAATGACAGCTAAGCATTAGTGTAACGTCATAAAGATCTTTCAAAATGTATAGACCTAGATTTAAAAGAAACCTCTTGTAGAGGACCGACATTCTTCTCATGACTCCAGTGAGGGCAGTATTAAGACTGGACATGCAGAATGCAGAGGTGTGATTGTGTCAAACTGTGTGTGACAGCACCCATTAACAATCTGTTCCACTGCAAATTATAATGCAATTCAAAGTGAAGTGAGCAGATGTAACACACCATGCTCCCAGCACACCCCGAGGGGCTCAGAGGAACTCTACTTCTATTCATTTTTATTTGAAAAACAATTATTTAATAAAAATAAAGAAAAATCAGAGATAATTCTTAAATCTGGCTTTTAAATACATTCAAAGACAACTGCCTTGATCAAGTTTCCACAAGTATTTGCTTGGTAGTCCTGAGACCAACTGGAGTTCCACACGTGCAGTAAAGTGGTATTTGTTTAACAAGTGTGAAACTGTCATATTCTTTTCTGAGACACTGCCCACTGTTCTGAAATACACTTGTGTGACTGCTTATAGACCAGATACTAGCTATTAGTGACAGAAATTATACCTTGTAGCTGACATCCAATATATAAGTAGCCTGAGTGTTAATGGGTCAAGCACCTACATTAAAATGTCCCTTAAGTTTAGTGAAATTTCACTGCAGTCAGTAAGATTCTCAGGTACTGGGTATTTCTGAAAATCTGTCTGCTTCCATTTAAAGGATATCTCTGATGCCCTCAACCCACTGGCTAAAACTCCATCACCAAAATCCCATGAAAAACAGAAAATGACTGGAAGTGCTGGCATCTCCTAAGTCCCTGGCCCAGCCTTGCTGTGATTACCTTCTGCTTGTTTACTTAAATGGGGAGATTTTTTTTCCTTTTAACCACCAAATTGAATGAAGAAAGGAGTTACAGTGGGACTAAAATGCAGCTTTACAAGAGTGAAACCCTTGAATATTCATATCTAATTTCCTGTGCACTTTTTTATTTACTTCTCCTTAAAAAAACTTGAAGAATTTTATAAATATTGAAGTTTTGTTTCCAGGCTTCACAAATAAACTCTTCCCTTTCTGACATGATGGAGCATTTCATTTTAACAGCTTTCAAAAAGAAGCTTTGGAGTTATCATTTTGAATCCACAATTTCCATTCAAAACCAGATCTAAATATGAAGAGCAGAGGAAAAACAGAAGGCTTTTACAGCCCACCCAGACGAAACTAAACATTTCAAAACAAGAATTATGATTACAATGTAAATAGGTGTCCACAGAAACAAACTCCATCACAACCCGAAACAGGGGCTAGAGTGAGATCTGCCAAACCCTACAGCCTTCACCATGTGTCTGAGGTGATGCCAAGGACAGTGGAGCAGCGATGATGGAGCTAAAGCTATTCCATCCTGTACTTCTACTTGCCCATCTCCACTTTCTCCTCTATTAAACCTGTGCCTGTGCCCATGACCTTGCCACACAACACTTAACACAGCTGGCTGTGTCCTCTCCTGGACAGAAATACAGATGGTCCACTATGAAAATCAAAGTCCTCTACAATTCTTCCCTACTCCTGCAATGGCTTTGCAGTTCTGAACATCATAACATGTTGCAACTTATATATAGGGGAAAACTATCACTAAAAATTGAAGTGCTTTAACAAGATGCTTTATGATGATCTTTGAAGTACTATACAGATCTAAGTAATTAATGTGCTTAATTGCAACTACTAAGAGAAGGACCAGAAATGTTCAGCAGTTAAGAGGCATATTCCCCTTAACTTTGAAAATAAATTCTGCAGTGGCAGGAGCAGGAATTATAAATATGGAACTGGAGATTTTTATCTTGCTTTAGCTTTGTAGTTTGGGGTTTTGAAATACGAGAGACAAAGCAATATCTTCAGCATATATGATGACAACTTTTCCTCTAGCTGAATATAACTGCAGGCTGCATGTGATGCTGTACTGATCACAGAAGAGGGAACAAACAAAAAGGTACGTAGTCCTGTGGTTAATCAGGTCTCAAGTATTTGGCCAGCTCTAACATAGACTCTTTACATGTGACCTTGAATAGAGTACCTTGGATTTTCCAACACTCAGATCCTCAAAGTTCTTAAATCAATGGAGTGAGATAACTAAATTCTTTCAAAAAATGCATCAAGAAAAGTTAGACTATGTAAGTGCCTAGGTTTAAATGATTTGCAGAACTGTCACTCTTCATCTCCTTGTTCCCATTACTACCTATAACTCTCTCTCTCTTACATCTGTCCTATCTACTGGTACTACGAGGTCTTCTCATCAGAACAGGTGATGGAGAAGGGACAGCAAAATGAGTTGGTGGTCATGTTCTCCGTATGCATTAATTGTGCAATAATACAAAGCTGTGAGGACTAGAGTCTGATTTCCTATTGTGTCTTGTGTGTATCTGTCTCAGTCTTAAAGAAAGTGCAAACCTAACTCGGATTTTCCAGTGGTTGGGATACAGAAAAGACCTCTTCCATCTCCTTCCTTTCCTCTCAGTTTGGCTTATTTTCAGCTTGGGTTCTCTGATACTTAGTACTGTGGAACTTCAGACTGTAGGCTTTAGCTCAGATGAGGCAGTTATGGATTTCAGCTTGGTGTCCATTTCCACAAAATCTTTAGGAATTTGATTATTCTTGCTACCCAGTAACTTCTCACCAGTTTGATGGAAACTGGGTAATGATTTGGAAATTATTACATACACATACTTGTATGCTTTATTATACATCAGGAGAGCAATCTAAATAACAATAACAGATAATAACAATAACAACAATAATATCAATAACAAATGATGAAATTCCAAAGCAGCAGAACAATGCTGGAGACTTGGTGAGAGTCTGATGTGAACTTTCTACATGACTAGAAAAAAAGCCTATAAAGAAAATTACACATCTAATTCTTATAAAAGTGATGTATGTTTTGTCAACTATTTATGAGATAATTGGGGATTTTCTTGGGAAGTCATGTCATAGTATCAAGAATAAAGGATGTGAAGCATAAAATCCTTTCTAACTGCATTCATATTATCAACTCAAATATTTCTATCCATTTCAGGATATTAAAACAAAACAAAACAAAAAACTAAACAAAACAAATGAAACATTCTCAAAATGCAAAAACCCCAACCAAGCCATGAAAGTGTTCCAGGTTGTGTGGCTGAGTTGTAGATGTCCAGCAGTATGAAAGATACAAACTGATGACTCAGATCAAAAGGTAATCTTGATCAGGGAAAGAGGTCATACACAGCACTGCCCTGAATGGCAATACTTGCGTAGAAGAAGTAACGGATCTTAATATTGAAGAAGACAGTGACAAAACTTCAAAGGACGCGGGACTTCAGAAAAAGTAGCACTGGAGCCAACATTAAACAAGGCATCAAATTAATATTTAATAAACTGTTTGTGGATCAACCACACTCTTAGATTTAAGTTGTCACCAGTGATATACCTGCTGTAACAGTGATTCAGTTGGTCCACAATTGTTACGGTTCCTAGATAAAGCACAAATTCAGTGTGGTTTATAATGACCAATATGGAGTCCTTTATTCCATGGAGGAGCATATTCTTCTGAGAACTGCATAAATAACAATTATTCTGCCTGTAAGGATGGGCACAGAGGATGGTTTTTTATTTGTAGAATCAGACAACAGTATCCTAAATGGATGAAAAATATCCTTTTATATCTTTGAAAGTGAAAGAAAAAATGAGCCAATGTACTAAAATTCTCTTCCAGGAAAGTGCCTGGTTAGCAATGATGTGATCGGCCTGAGAGCTGGAGTTAACCCAGGTTAACACACAGACACATCTTGATCTTCACCTGTTGCAATCCATGCTGTACAGCTGTCCTGCTTCTCATCTGTGGATGTTGCTGACAAATAATGAAGAATAACCTCCAACCTGCTATGAAAACTTAACACATTTGCAAAAAGAAGAGTGCACAGACAATTTTGCTTCCAGGACCTGGAACTACTCCTACTTGCACCCTTTACAAGACTCCCATTGACTCACTGGAAGTAAAATGAAAGGTTAACAAGAGCTCATCATCCATAAAGCTATTTTTGGGACTATTGGGATGGAAGTTGTGCATTCAAGAGATGGTGTAGGGAGTCCAGAAACAAATGAGGAGGACACATGAACGCATACCCCAGCACCTCTGCTTTTGGTTTTGTTACAGTGATTTGCTGTGTGTGATCTGTCATTAATTTTCAGTTAACTTTATTTCTTCAATGACACCATGAGGAAAATAAGAACAGTGAAGACTGGCAGTAGAATCAATTAAGTAGGAGAGTTCTTCCTAGGGAATACAAGAATAATTTATATTTTCTGATGTGGATTTTCAGAATTAAGTACTTCTTTGTGAATCAATATTTTTCAATACTAGCACTTCCAAACAGCATGTTTATTTTCATAGAAACTGTAAAAAAAATATTTTCCAGAATTTTTTAGTCTGCTGTTTTCAGAACTGCTGCAATTTTAAAACATGGGCTTGTATCATTTTGAGGTGCAAACAAATATTAAGCCATGGACATCTCCCTTAGTATGGAAAATCCCTTCTCCATAGAGTTCTAGTTCAAAACTTCTCTTCCCCTTCTTCATCAGCTCTTCCAAATATAAATGCAAGTATGAACTCAGCTACAGAAAGCTTTTGCTCTTGCTATTGCTATTCATGATAAAACCCAGCAGAAGAAACAAATAAAGGAAACTTGGCATTTCCTCTTACACACTTGTGTCAAACCTTTTCCTCCTCTGCCTGAAAACCATTCATGTGATGCCTCAAACACAGGTGAATTTGGTGTGAACACTCAAAGTCATATCAAAGTCAAACTCTCCTTAAGAAGGTACAAGACACGCACACATAAGAATAATAAGGACACACTGATTCCCCATTACAAACCTCTGTAAATACTTTCATAATATAAAAAAAAATGTATAACTGCCTCTGAGAGACCTTGGATTTTAAGCTTAAGAAATCCCTACCACAATGGTAAGCTTATGCAATACTCAGTTCTGGCTGTTTCTGTGGACTGTCACTCTGATCTGACAAAGCACGGAAGCATATGCCTAACTTCAAGCATGTCAATAATCATAGTTCCTGATTAAAGCCCAGGATGAAGCAAAGTCCCAAGTGAAATTGAGCCCTAATTTCTTCACAAATTACTGCTCTGAGATGTGTGAGCCAAGGTTAAAATTTTTTTAGACAGCTACCCCCACTTGACATTCTTGTCTTGGAAGCATAAGGAATTTGCAATCCCAAAGGGATTAAGTCGTTTAGACTATAATTTATAGAATCAGATCCCCTGCGGCCCTTTCTGTGTGTCTTGGCAGTTTATAAGCCAGAGTGTTCTTAATTTTCCTGTTAGGGTCTAGAAGAGGGGTCTTCAGAAAAGTTTAGATTGGGAAGGGATCCCTTTAAGTTCATCTGGTGTAATCCTCATGTACAAAGGGAACCTCCTTCAAAGTTGTATAGAATTTCTTAGGGTGTCATCCAAGTAGGTTTTTAATACCCTCGAGGACAGAGAGTTACAGCCTCTCTTAGACTCTGCTCCAGTGCTTGGCCTTTTAGAGGCTTAGTTTTCGTACCTTAGGGCCCTCCCCCACTGCAGAACTCTGTTCAGCCTTCTCACATCTCTCTTGCACTGGTAGCTCTTACCCTGGAGTCTATGGATCAGTCCCCACCAAAAATGTACAAACTTCAGAAAAATTATCCTATGACTTGTTTCCCTGTTATACCCAGCATGGATGGTGCTCAGGCTAACAGCAAGTACAGCAGCAGTGCATGCTGCTTACAACCTTACATTGTGCTTTTTTCTCCATCTTCCTATCTTGTAGTGTGCTCATATGTCTGAGGGTTAGCTCACCCGCAGAACAGAAAGTACTTTGAATTACTCAACATTTACTGTGCTGTTCTTACAGGTAGAGGGAAGCATGAGATACTGTTGTATAGTTGTATCTGTCACCATGCAGTCACGTATGAGTGGTATAGGGGTGGTCCTGACCTCAAACCCCACTGAATAGGGCTTAGCAGCATCATATTTTCTCAGAGTACAAGTGGACATGAATGGTTCCCAGAAAGCAGCTGACAAACCTGTGCATCCTGCTATTCCCAGTATCACCAAGCACAGAGATTGCCGAGTTGCTAAAAAGAGACATGAAGCAGTAAACAAATAGTGTATGAAGTATCCATCAAACAGAGTTTCAGAGAATGATTTCACATGCTTTGAACATAAATAGACTCCCTCCTAATTAATTCATTGTATTAATTTCTTCAAATGAAAGATATTCATGAAATGTCTGAATTTATCCTGGGTTTTTTTAAACTGTGACTTGTCTGACTCTTTATTATTCCTGAGCTATGTGGTCTCAAAATAGCTTTGAAACAGATAGAGGGTGGGCCACTCACTACAAGAAGGACATGGGCGTGCTGAAGTGTGTCCATAGAAGGGCAACAAAGCTGGTGAAGGGGCTGGAGAACAAGTCTTATGAGGAGCTGCTGAGGAAACTGGGCTTCTTTAGCCTAGAGGAAAGGAGGCCAAGGGGAGACACTATCACTGTCTACAACTCCCTGAAACGAGGCTATAACGAGGTGGATGTTGGTCATTTCTCCTAAGTGACAGGTGATAGGACCAGAGGAAATGGCCTCAAGTTGCACCAGGAGAGGTTCAGATTAGATATAAGGAAATTTTTCTTCACTGAAGGGGTTATCAGACACTAGAACAGGCTGCTCAGGGAAGTGGTTGATTCATCGTCCCAGGAGGTATTTAAAAGACAGGTAGATTAAGTGCTTAGTAATATCTTGACTGTGGTCAAAAACCCAAACAGATTAATAAGACTGACAGACAGGGAAAATAACCATCTCCTGTCACCCACGAGACATCAACTGCACAGTTCAGCTAAGTCTCCCCTCCAATCCTACAGCATATCTTCCATGACTGCATCTCAAAAGGAGCATCTGCAGAGCTTTCCAGAAGCAGGAGGCCTATGGATGTGTGTTTGCAGGAGACACTAGGATTTATTGGTTCAAACACCCATATCTTCATTCATCTAGAAACTATGTGGTAGTTTGGAAATTCAGAATTTCAATCACATTGTGGTGGTGCTACCAGGCCTTGCACACTTCAAATGAGACAGGTTAGGTAATATGATTTAGTAGTGGAAAGGTACAGTTGGACTTAATGATCTCAAAGCTCTTTTCTAAACAAATGATTCTATGATTCTATGATGCTACAGTCTGATCCTGATCAGTACAGCCAGCTGAGCACAGACTGTGAGATGTGAATGCTTTAATTATTAATACAAAATTCAATATACAACTTTGATTCAGTTTGGTATCTTGGTGGAAGTGATTGTTTTGTATGGAGGACAAGCCCTGAGGTGCCTCCACAGCAGCTTCCCTGTATGGAAGTCTATTCCTTTACAGAGAACTCTTTTGAGTTTTGTAACTATGTCATTTCCTTGCCATCTTGCTCCTCCATCCCCAGAAAGCTTCACGCTCAAGGATTCTGAAACCTCATCCACCAGGACCTAAGCCAATTTCCTATGTTTTAGAGGCTACTATGGGGAAGGAAATTGTCCTGTCTCCTGCCAGGCTCTTTGACTTCTCTCTGGAACTCTTCCTACTAGTCAGTAACAGAGACAGGTTACAAGACAAGATGCATTTCAGATCTGGTTTTGGGTAGCAAGGTTCCCATATTCCCTAAAGTACATGATCTGCCTTTTTTTCCTAAGATCAGGGGACTTTGAGACATAGAAGACAATTTATGAAGTTTATAAAACATTGTGTAAATTTTAACTAAGAATTTATCCCACTAAGTAATTATGGTAAAGCGGTGTGTATAAAATCTAAGCTTTTAGAGAGAAGGGGGGTTATTTTAGAATTTGTACAAGTTCATAAGCTCACATATTGGTGTGGAACAGAAAATCTTCCTTGATGGTGAGCCAAAGCCTAGAGTTTAAAAGTCTTTTTTTTCTGATAAGACTTGTATTTCCTACATGTGGCAACATTTGATTGGGATAGTTATTACTATTTATTATTTTCACAGCAACAAAAGAAGTGGCAACTGCTTGCAAAGGAGCAAGGGCAGTACAAATTTTTTAACTAAGAAGAATATTTGATCCATGGATAGAAGTTAATGTCCATATTAAATGATGGCAAGCCATTTTTTTATCTTAGTTATTATCTTAAAAATGATATTGTCAATTCTAACTTCAGTGGAACAATTCTTAAATTATTATTTTTATTTTCTGGTGCTTCAGAGTAGGAAAGTTACCTTAAGAAATGACTGATAGTATATGGAAGGGAAGACAAATAATTTAAAAATGAGACTTATCAGGAATTAAACATTAAACCAACTCCCAATAAGAACAATATAGCTGTGCTCACCTGTAAACAACAGTATTTTAAGAAAGCTCATGGACATGAGAGTTGTCAATAAAACCTCCCACCTTTGTTCAAACAGTTATTTTGGGTGTGAACATGGCTCCAAATTAGCCAAGAACAGCTGTGCTACTGCTGGAATTGTACTAGGTATGTACGTCAGTGTCCTGTACTGTCCTTTCTAGCCTGCTTGCTTGCCTTCTTGATCCATCCATGAGGAGGCACTGGGAACACCCTTCAGCAGAGCTCACATGCTCTGGGGCTCTGTGCATCCCTTACCCTGCCCATTTTGGCTGCAGTGTTATCCCAGCCTAGCTGCCCTGAGTTTTGTGGCTCTGACTCTTCTCATTCCTCTCCCTTCAGTCTGGAAGGAGCAGCCCACAATAGCGGCCAGCCTCAGGGTGCAAAAATCCTTTGCGCCTTGGGAAATCCATGCCAAGGTCCAGTATCAGTCATGGCATTACAGCTATCAATGTTATAACCACAGGTTATAGCTGCAGCCAGAACGAACCGGTGCAGAGCAATATGCCAAGCTACATTACATGCATTATTAAGACACTCTAGCATTTCTCACACAGGCACTACAGCAGGAGTAGCTCCCCACTGGGACTCCTAAATTTCTGTTTCAGCCACTGGACAATAGTGGATCATTATGCACTGGGCATTTGTGGGAACGTAGCTTCCCACACACACACGAGCACAAGGTAAAAGAGCTATAAGCAATACTTGGTACTCTTGTCCCTTGTGGCTCCTGGGCTGCAGAAAGCTGTTCCTTGGGTTTTATTCAGACAGTTTTACAGTCTTTTATGGAGTAGCAACGTTTTATTACAGAAACATTCCTAACGAAAGCTGAATCTAATAGCTCCCTCTCTGGTAGGAAAATGATTTTTTTAACTGATTTTACAGCTCTTTAAATAAACACTGCCTCATACTTTTCCATCCCATGTATCTCTTATCTGTTAATTAACTGAACTTCTCTTGACCTTTTGCTCATAAAGAGTGGAAATAAACAAATTGCTTAACTAAGTGTGACCTGCTTGTCACAGCAGTGTTAACAACTTTGCAGTCACAGCACAACCCTTTCCATGATTTAGTGCTTCATATCTGGATTAAGAAATACAGCATCACAGTACTTCTGTGTCCTGATGCCGAAGGGAGCATACTGAAACAGCTTCTGTTTCAAATCTCAAGGCCAAATTAAAACATGAGAAGAGTTTCCTGTGGAGCTAAGCCAAGACAAGCAGGCAGTGCAACAATGGGCACAGGTGACAGACACTATTGTGAACCTTTAAGGACTTCGGATACTACATCATGTGTCAACACCAATTTGGGAAAATACAGTCTTTCTATCATACTCTAGTGTGCTATCCCTCATTCACGGATGAATTTATGTCATTTCCTAAAACCTGAAATATTTTTTAGCTTCTAGAAATCAGAATCTCCCTACTGAAGTCTAGAGCACAGATATTTTTCTTGACTAGTAGTGTCCCCCTTTAAGATGTCAAACTTCACCTACTTTAACCTAAACCTGCTCTTGGAAATGGTGAAACATTCAGAGAGTTTCAGTCAAAGTCCAGATTTTTCTCTGATACCAGAATGTGATCTTAAGAGTTAGAGGTACCTGCCAAAGCTTAAAGCTTATTTACCCTGGGTGTAAATATTCCTTGAGGAATATTTACAAGAGCCTGAGAGAAGCTGGTCCTTTTCTACCAGGTGGGACATAGGCTCAGAGTTGCACGTTCCTCCAGAAGGTGTTCCAGCACATATTAAGGTTGTTTACCCCATCTTACACTGTAATCTTCCATCTCCCTTACTTTAGGTACTCAAGCTAACAATGAATGTGGCTTTTGCAGAAGTAGAGAGAGTAAAATAATGGCAATAAGGAGTGTCAACAATCCATAATCAACCAGATTTTACCCCATGAAGTGTTAAAGCAAGATATGGAATGATTACAGCTGTGTTTTCCTTCCAGCTCTGCTAGTGATTCATTGCAGGAATTTTGTTCTGACTGCCTCTTGCCCAGTGCTCCAGCTCAACTGTGATAAACATATATACCCAACAGATAAGCCACGGAGCTCAGTGCTTTATAATTAGTCAAGCCCTCTGAGTTAACTACCTAGGAAATGTGGAAATTAATACCGCAGCCCTTTTATTGGAATCCTCTAAATGCATCTAGAGAAGGGTGGGGATTTGTGTGGGTGTCCATCATTTCTCACAAGCCAGGCCATTTACATTTAGGTATTTAAATGAACAGTTAGCAGCCCCATTTCAGATACCTGGTTTTGAACCTTTAATCCAACAGTAGTTTAAAGGAAGTGCTGAGAACACCTGCACAACAACAGCATATTATTAACACAATCCTTGACTGTTCCAACTCTTCATGCATGACAGAAATTGGAGAAAAACTATCTGCACAGGCTGTACAATATCAAAACACAGCCAAATTGATGTGACTGGAAAGGCACATCTCAATACTTTCCTAAAAGAAGGACTAAACATGTAAAGCAAACAACATTCATGTGGTGGGATGCCTTTGCTGCCACTGGGCTCACTGTGTGACTGGGATCCAGTGGCAAAATAGCCTACATGTTTTGACAAGTCATGTCCAGAGGCTTCTTTCCCTCTTGATTGTACAACAAACAGCTGTTTGCTGCTTCTGTTACATAAGGCAGTTCTTGCTGGCCACTACTACCCTTTTTTCCCCCCAAGTGAAATGCACTCAGGCTCCCTCCATGCAGCTGTGCAATGCGCAGCTTGCTGCTAATTTGAAGGGCACCCCTCCTCCTCCTCCCCTGATGATCCAGGAATACAGCAGTGAAGTGCCTTAGTGGTAGCATCAAATAGCCTCATGCCATACATTTTTAATTTCTAAAATGATCTTCATTAGAGTTTCAGGGTTCTGAGAATAAGTGTGAAATGCTGCTAAAATGGATGAAAACATCTTACTTAGAAATAAACTACCATCTGATTCATGCTGCATCACCCCAGTCAATTACTGACACTTTTTCTAGCAACTAATATGGCTCTCTTACCACAGTATCTATAGACCTGGTGATCATTAAAGATTTTTTTGCCTTGTAGAATCCTAGAGATGTGGTACTGTAACTGCTAAAGGCTTGAGCCACTGACAGCTGAAGAAAATGTGCATGTATAATGAAAGTTCTTAATGTAGGTGCTAAGATCATGTACAGTCTCAAGTGGATTATGAATTTTCTCCACACTAGAAGTCATAACTTATTGTCAGAAATTTTTATCAAATTCAATATCCAGATCTGGGATATGAGGAAGCTGGTTTAGCTGTCAGAGGAGTCAGTCCCAAGAATCCCCCTCTCAAGCACCTAGAGACAAACTTTGCTTCTTTTGCCTCTTGTACTCTGCAGAGCAGTTGAACTTGATCTCATCACAGTCAAATAGGAAAGATAATCATAGGATCCTTTTGAGTACCTACCATTCCAGAAGTCCTCCTGTAAGGACTTAAAAAGACTGGTTGCAGAGATTCCCCTTTCCTTTTCTGCTAAGAGAAACCACTATTTCTAATCTTGCCCCTTTCCCCCAGAAGCAGGGACATGTTAATTTTCTTAGCTTCATGAATTTTTTTCAAGTGCACATGGCTTTATCTTACAAAGGAAGAAACTGAATAGATGATGCAAACTGTTGTGCAACAGGGCTTTAACACACATTCTGATCATCACTTGCTGTTATTTCCATTGCCCCGTTCCCCAGGTCTGTGGCTGTATCATGGTCCTTTATCTTTTGCTGATCTCTCCTTGCTGCAGAACACAACAAACTTGGTGTACTGATTCAGAAAAGAACCAATGGGTTTAAACTATCAGCTTTCAGAAAAAAAAAAAGGTAGGCTGCTACTACAGTTGGTGACAAGACTTTTATCTCCAATAATGCCAAAATTATCAGGAAGACTTTATTTCATATCTTTTCAAAGCTTCTGTAGGAGCTACATAATGCCGAAGCTAATCTCAATTGCCTGAAGTGCATTCATTAGCAATGCACAGGTTGATCAGAGCTGTATTACAGCCTTTCGTGGTTCCACGAGGATTCATGGTGAAGGGCTGATCAATAACTAGCAAGCTCTTAGGGCTGCCATACGGAGAAGAAAAAACTGTATATAATCCCTTAAAGATCTTAATTAGGAAAAAATATAATTATTATTTTAATAAGCCCAAAGTATTTAATATTAATCTAGTTGCAAAAACTTCTGCCTGAGGATTGGAAATGGCCTACATTAACACTGAGTGTATAAAAACAGGTAATATCTGCTAAAAGAAGCCAAGTAAGCAGCATCTGCCAATGGGATGTGTTTGGCAGTTTTTCTCCTTGTTAGCACTAAGCTGTGGGATGTTTTGTCTTCATTACTACTGGGTTCAATGTTCAGAAACTCTCGGTGCTCAGAAACTCTATATGGGGCAATATTTTCAAAAGACAGCTATTGCAGCAGCAAAGGAAATGCTTTTGAGTGTCTGGAGGCTTTGTCTCAGCTCCTTACCTGCTTTGAAATCATATCTCCAGAGAGAAAAGTTTCAACACATACTTTGTCTCATCACTCTTCAGCAGACCCACCTTGCAATCTCCTTTTACTGTAGAGAATCACAGAATCACTTAGTTGCAAAAAACCTTCAGGATCATCAAGTCCAACTGATTCTATCAAACACTAAACCATGCCTCTCAAAACCTCACCCACCCGTCTTTTAAATGCCTCCTGGGATGGCGATTCAACTACTTCCCTGGGCAGCACTGTTCCAATGCCCAATGACCCTTTCTGTGAAAAACTTCCTCCTAATCTCTAGTCTAAATCTCCCCTGGCAGAACTTGAGGCCATTCCCTCTTGTCCTGTCACCTGTCACTTGGGAGAAGAGGCCAGCTCCCTCCTCTCTACAACCTNACCTGGGCACACTACTGGCTCATGTTCAGATGGCTGTCAACCAACCCCTCCAGGTCCCTCTCCTCCAGGCAGCTTTCTAGCAACTCCTCTCCTAGTCTGTAGTACTGCACAGGGTTGTTGTGCCCCAAGTGCAGGACCCGGCATTTGACCTTTTTAAGCTTCATGTCATTGGTCTCTGCCCAGTGGTCCATTCTGTTCAGATCCCTTTGGAGCCTCCCTACCCTCCAGCAGATCCACGCTTCCACCCAGCTTAGTATCATCTGCAGACTTGCTAAGGGTGCACTCAATGCCTTCATGCAGGTCATTGAACAGGGCTGGACCCAGCACTGAGCCCTGGGGAACCCCACTTGTAACTGGCCTCCAGCTGGATTTAACTCCATTTAAAATCATTCTCTGGGTCCAGCCATCCAACCAGTTTTCTACCCAGGAGAGCATTTGCTTGTCCAATCCAGAGACTGACAGTTTCCTTAGCAGAATGCTGTGAGAAACTGTGTCAAAGGCTTTACTGAAGTCCAAGAAGACAATATCCACAGCCTTTCCCTCATCCAGTAGACAGGTCGCTTTGTCATATAAGCTCAGTTTGGCAAGACCTGTTTTCATACTTTTAGTCCCTAATGAATATAAGTTAAGGTGTTCCTTTTTTCACACATCTTGTTAGCTCCAAATACCTCTCATTTACTGTCAGGTCACCTAGAAGTAGTGTATGTATTTGAGTAATGATCACAAATAAGCTGAGAGAGTGACTCCCCAGCAATACATTCATATCACAAAACCTTCCCACTTCTAAAAATTTGTAAGGACAGACACATCAGAGCTATCACACTCAAATTAAGATATGAGTGGGCCAGATTAAACTCGTTTTCCCTACAATGCCTTGAAGTCATTTTCCATGGTAGTGTTCTAAGCACTTTCAATTTCATCATCGCCATTTCCTTAAAGAATAACTTTCTGTTGGGATTTTTTTTTTACTGCTATTTGATACTAGGGCTAGAAAAGCTGCAGGACTGTGGAACCTGACTATTAGGGTGAACATCTAATCTCAGGTTTCCATAGCTGACATAGTAACACCTAACAAATAAGTTTAGGCACTTAACTTCTATTGGCTTCAACAGACATTGAAATAAGACTTCTTCATAAAAATGAAATATGCTTGGTTTCCCCACTTCACTACTAAAACAGGATTTATTCAGAACCATGATCTAAAGGGCAGATCTGTCAATTAAAGCAGGGACATGTTCATATCTGCAACTTTACTAGTACTGTCATGATGGTACACTCAACAGTCCTGTAAGGCATCTGCATATTTAAGCCATCTATACAGTCAAAAAAAGATACATATACAAGAACCAGCACAGGTTAGACCTACTTTGCCCCGCTAGCTTCTTGGCCTTTCCAAGTTACGACACAAGAAATAACTCAGTTCATTTCAGCTCAAAGTTATTGCATTTTGTTTGGGAGGTAGAAGACTGTAAATAAACCACATAAGAAGTACAAGCTACGTAAGAAAGATACAGAGAAGTATATCTAATTAGGAGATGCACATTTTATTATTATTTACAGTACTGCTTGGTCAGGAAGCATTATGTGAATAGTAAGCAACACTGCAGTTTTTATAACTGTCATAAACAAATAGACCTGAGTCTTGATCAGCATACTGTCACTTATTCTTTCATTGTACACTTTCTAAATAAGTTGTAATACATAATGAGTCACTTTTCCATCACTCAGAGAGGATGTATGGTTTATTTGGTTCATAACTGGTACTTCCATTTGGATAGTGCTTGAGTTTATATCTTCACTGTCCAAGGTTTGCATCCACTTAGAGCAGCCTGATGTGAATTAGGCACTGTCACCTTAGAAATCCGACCTGTTACCTAAATAAACAACTTTGCTTCCTTTATTTGTGATAGATTTGCGTCCTTGTACAAAAGTTTTGGACTTATTAAAATTGCTAGCATGTTTCTTATGAGCCTTAAATATCCATTAGTTCACATCAATTTAAAGAAAGAGGTTTCAGAGAAAAACAATTTCTGCAAAGGCACATATATCTTCTGCAGGGGAGGATTAAAAGTCACCTCTATATGCATTAGCAAAGGCATTTCCAAGGGCTACAGACCTTAGCATCTTCCTGCTTACAGAATTTGGTTTTGCATCCATTCCCATTCCTTTAGATCTGCCTTCTGTCTTTCACATCCTTGATCAAGAGATTTTTTTTTGTCTGACATGTTTTATTCTCAGTGGGTCTGAAGAGATTTCCTCCTGCCTCACTTTTTGGAAGCCCTTTGAATTGCATGAACAGTGTCCACCTGTCCAGGTACAAATGCAGAAGCAGGAATTCTTTTAAAGGAGCAGGCTGCAAGCCCAGGTCTGCTTCTCTGGCCACTGCATTCCTCACTTACAGTTTTTATTTTTGGTCCACCCCATTTCATCTGTCATTGATTTGATCCCAACTGTTACACATTAGAACAGGACTTCTGTCTGCAGTCACTTTTGTTGCCCCAGTCCTGCTGCCACACAGACATGGTACTTACAGTTTCAGTGCATAAAACTGCTCTTAGTTTTGGACACCCAGCCTCAGGGAAAATAACAACACTGGAAAACACAGGAAGTATTGTAGAAGATAACTGACTCTCTCCAGGTAAGCAAAATTTTTCATTTTAAACAGGTGACACGCATATTAATCCCCCTGCCCGATGCTTGGCTTTTGCTGTTTTTCCGACTTGTTGCCTTTACTACCAAGACCTCAGAGGTAAAATGTAGTGCGTCACTTTGAACATCTACACCATAATAAAGAGCTAAATCAAGGTTCTGACTCACATTTCACAGTCAATTTAAGAATGAGTGAAGTTTAGATTCTCTGCCTCCCTGGTCACAATGGTACCCAAACTGAGTTTATAGCTACCTCTGAACTGCTACAATTCACAGCTCTTGGATTAATGTAAATCATCACCAGCTACATTTTATATTAATGCCCTGGCCTTCAGCAGTCTTGGCTTAATTGCCTGCAAACCTGAAAACATGGTTACATAGTTTGATACTGCTATCAAAATTGCTGGTGTCACCCCTGCCCTGGCTGTGCCATCCTAGGGAGCTGCCCTGGGTGAAACCTTAGTTATTTGGTTGCCGGAACTATTAAATTACATTATTTATCTGATAGTTTTACAGGTCAGCACAAGAGAATCCAAAACACCTCTTTCTGTCTGAAGAGACTGTTTCCTTTGACTCTGTATTTTAGACAATCTTCAAGGGTAGTGCATGTTGAGCTAGTGCAGGTTATTGTCAAAAAAAAAAGAAACAGTTATTTTTGTGGATCTTTCCTTTTTTTTTTATTGTCTGTGAGGAAACAATAATCTTCCAGATGAAAATCAAAACCAAATCACTCAGAAAATCCTGTAGAGACTTCATTTTGCTCAGCTTCAGAAGTGCAATAAAAAAAAATCACTGCTGCCAGAAAAACAAACAACACATATTAAGCCTTTTTATCACCATGTCTAATGTTTTACTAACTGTGAAATCACATTTTCCAGGATGAACTGTCTCAATACAGTTCTGAAATATCCTGGCAGGGCTTAGTGGCCATTTGAATGAGGGCGTCTGTCCCAGCCGCAGACAGCAGATAGAAGTCAACTGCCTGGAGGACAGCATAAAACATGCTGCTCCATCCAGGAGTATACAGGGAACAGATTCAAATAGCTGCACATCCTCCTATTCACAACAACCAGCTCCTAAATATGAAGTTTGGAGGTTTTTAGGGGTGCACAGTTATCTTCCTCCTCCTTAAAATGCATATGAATTTTTTAGCATTAACGCTGATAATAACAATGACTAGATGACGTAACAAGTAGGTGTCACGTACATTTTTCATCAGCAAGCAACAAAATATCTTGCAAAAAGAAAGGTAAGCATTCATATCTCTACACTCTTGGGGAGAATGAAGCTTGGGGAGGTGATGGCAGCCCTCTGCAGGCACCAAATAGGCCATAGTCAAGAGAGGAGACTAGATCTCTCTAAAAAATGTTTCATTTACTAGGCTACATTTCTTCCTCCCATGAGGAGTTGTTGCCTACTTTAAAGGCAGTCATGATACAAAGAAAGATAGGCTATGGCTTGCCCAAGTAGCCACAACAAGACAGAAGAGGAGTGGAAATCAGATATATTAAGTTATGACAACTGTGTACTGGGAGTAGAAGGAAGAGAAGAAATCCTTAGCTGTATCAGCACATGTGTAAGTGTCCTAGCCTGTTACCTTGGGTCCTGGCACCACCCATTGACACAAAATTCATCCAAAGTGCAATCCTGGAGTTCTTCCTTGTAAGCAGGTCAGAGTGTAAGAGAATGGGGTGTCTGGCAAGCATATGAATCGTTAGCATTGGATATCTTGAAGAACAAGTTTGATAGGAATAACATAGATAAAGGTGGTCCTGTCTTGGGCAGTGGATATTCTGGCTGACCTTTGGAAGTCCTTTTCAATTCTATGATGCTATGAATTTCAGAAATAAAATTCTACCCAATAATAGTCCCTACAAGATCTTTAAAATACATTTTTCCCTGCTGCTTTGTTTTTCTTAATACTATGCATTTTTCAAACATTTTCTCTTCTGTACCCTATCATACCTAAGCCTTTTCACTTCTCAATCCATTTTCTCCAGGATCTGTCCTCAGCTTAGCTGTGACCTACTTTTCAACATAGAGATGTCATGTATCCCTTCTGCTGGTTCAGTATCTTCCACTGCCCACATATTGTATTTCCAGGCAAGCACCTTCATCTCCATTGCAACAGCAGAAACTAGAAGCCACCAAGATCTTGTCTCCATCTCCACACGTAAACAAAGATGATTTTCCTTCCAAAAACTGCAGGGAACGTGAGGCCATTTGGATGCTCTGAACTGGTAAGACATTTGGCAAATGTTTGTGTTTGAACATGGCTCAGGTAATGAGAGCTACAGCACAAACCCAGCCTGTGCAGCTTCTTCTTGGCATTGCAATTTCCATGAAGGTGCTGATGATCAAAATTACATTTTTCATACAATAAGCTCAGCAGTGCTTGAACCAAAGTGCCTTGAAATAGAAAGTGCCACTTAAAATAAAGTAATGAATCAAAAACCTCATCAGATAGTAAAACCATCTTAGACATTACAACAATTTATAGAGGCAAATCAATTAGGGGATGTGGGTTGGAAGGAGATGAATCTTTTGGAGAAGAGCTACATTTCTTTAGCATTTACCTAAAGAAAGGTAGTGAGCCACATACAAAGCATCAAATTCTGCTCTCTTTAAATCATGTCAGTCCATTGTAACTAACAGGGCCTCTGCAGTAGTGAAAAAGAGTCAGATTTGGCTAGTACATAGTACACAAGACCATTTTAGTACACAAGACCAATTTAAAATATCACAAGGTTGTATCAGCAAGTTGGTCAAATGGAAAAGAATAGAGTACAAACTCTACCAGGTAGAAGATATTTTAGCACCTGAAACATTGCATTAGTATGTGTGCTATCTGGTAGACTAAGTCTACATCTACTTGATTCCCTAATGCATTAACATATACTGGAAGGTTTAAGTAGTCCACTCCAGATATAAGTAAGTAGACTGGCAACACCGACTGAATTTATGCTTGCTTTAACTGTAATAAAGTCTCCAAAATGCTATGAGGTTGTAGTAGGGCTGAATACAGTCCTATGTTAGGCCAGATAAATATATCGTTCCTTCTTATGTACACCTCATTTCTAGCTTTCACGAAGCTGAAAAGATGTCATATGCATGAAGCCTTCAGTTTCTCCCATGAATCTGTTGCCTTGAGCAAGGTTCTGATGCAAGTCAGCTGTGGAGGGCTGCTGGGCTGGCTAACTTCCTTTACAAAGATATAAGAAGCTCTTCTTCCCTCTGTGATCCCCAGCTATTAACAACCCCCCCACCCCCCTTTTTTTTTTATTAACATGGCCCTTATACAGAGGACTGCAGCTAAACAAACCACCCTGCAATTTTTGAAATAATGTTAAAAAAGAAGAAGGATTAAATCATCTAATCCCAATGCAAAACCTAATCTTTACTTTTAGTCCAATTTCCAAAGTGATCTTGAATGTGTTATTTTTACCCCAGCAGTCTAAATTTTGTTTAATGTTGTATCGATTGGGCAGTATGTGATGAAAGGCATTTGCAGGTTGTGGGTTTCTTTTACATCTTTGTCATTGGTTAAACTTTCACTAAAAAGTTTGGAGCATTCTCCTCATCTTTTATTCTCAGAAATCCATAAAAAGCTACATATTAAGCATTTCTCTTCCTCTACAGAAAGAGTTATAACTCTGATGTAGATAAACAATTTGTAATACAGTTTTTGACAGTTTAAACTAAGGTAAAAATATATCTAACCTATATAGACAGGAATAGCTACATATTTATTTTTAAGTAATTGAAAACTGGGATTCCGGGTTTGGTTTCCTGTGGTTTAAGTTAACTTTTGAATATTCTTTTACTGGGCTTTCACTCAGTGCTGTATATATTAATTTTCTATACCTTTACAGTCAGCCATCCTACAGAACTTAGGTTGTCCTTAAGAAATATTGATATACTTAAAATGAAGAAAGGTAAGTCTTTCTCAAAGGACACTATTTTTCACCAGGAGCAGAGTATAGTAGAGCTTGATTTCTAAATGTGTACTTCATAATAAGTATCCCAGTCATCAGATGCCTCTTTATTTGATGCTGAGTACATATTAGAGAGACAAATCCAGAGTGAAGACCTTCTCTCAAAATGGTCATTTCTGAGCCTACTTGTGAGGCCTGGAGCTTAGATAACATGGATACCCAAGTAAAATCACCAGCAGCTAGGGACTGGACTTTTCAGGAATGTCTGTAGAGCAGAAGAGAGTGTCAGGTTGAGCAGGCAGGGGAAACACAGGTTTTGGGCTTTTTTGGGATGGTTTTACTACCCCACCCATACAAAGGTGCCAGGCGTGGGCCAGGCTTTTGCTACCATGGGAAGACAGCTGGAAACAGGACAGTGTTAGCGAGCCCAGTGCGCTACTCATGATGGAGATGGATGACATTTTCTCCCCAGCAGCAGTTGTCACCCTGCATAATCCCACACCTTTTTCAGAAGCTACCACAATCTTGGCTGCTCAAGATGATGGTGTGTCTGAAAGTACGTGGACTGTGACCTTCCCACACTGATATGTACCACAGTGTTGTAGTTTAACCCAGCAGACAGATAAATGCCACACAGCCATTCCCTCACTCACCCTGCAATGGAGTGGGGGAAAGAATTAGGAAAAAAAAAAGATAAATCTCATGGGCTGAAATGGAGATGGTTGAACAGGACAGAAAATGAAAATGGAAATAATAATAATAATAACAACAACAACAGAAGTGATACACAATGCAATTGCTCATTACTTGTTAACTGTTGCCTAGCCAGTTCCCAAGCAGTGGACCCAGTCTCCCAACCAACTCCCTCCAGTTTATATTCTCAGCATGACATCATGTGGTATGGAATACCCCTTTGGCCAGTTTGAGCTAACTCTTCTAGCTCTGTCACCTCCCAGCTTCTTGTGCATCCCCAGCCTTCTTGCTGGCGGGGCAGTACGAGAAACTGAAAAGTTCTTGACTTAGTGTAAGCACTGCTCAGCAACAACTAAAACATCAGTGCATTATCAATATTTTTCTCATCCTAAATCTAAAATGAAGCACTACATCAGATACTATGAAGAAAATGTACACTACTCCAGTCAAAACCAGGACACATTCTATTTCTGTCAAGAAAATTCATAAACAACACGCAACTAATGCAGTAATTTGCCAACAAAATCATGTCTTTAGCTCATCAAACTGAAGAGATAACTGGGAAATAAGTAAGGAACCTTCAGAAGCAGAGGATGGAAACCAGTCCCTCTGTGAACACTGCTGGCATTACTGTGTGCCAATGATTAGTTCATGGCAGCTGCTTGTTTTCACCTGCAGATGAAAGACCAAAGATGAATGCTTTCTCAAACTCCCAGAAGATTGTTTGTTCCAAATGGCAAAACAAATGATGGGGTTTTTTTTCAGAAAGAGAGAAGAAATTAAAATATACAGAGTCGTGAAGTGAAGATGAAAATATTCATTGTGTCGAAGAATTAACAGCCTGAAACTGTCAAGAATAAAGAGACAATTAAAGCAGGATTTTTTTTAACCCAGAATAGTAAACAAAGCCCATAATTCTCATTTCAGATATGCAGTCAACTACCAGTAGGCAGCATGGAGGGGAAAAAGATCAGTGTTTACATATTTGGCCAGTAAATGGTACAAGCTTCAGAGTAATGGGATTTGAGTGGTAGCTAAACAAAGTCTGTGAGACCAGAAAACACTTAAGGCAGTGGGCTAAGGCACTGTCCTTTGAGCACAAATTACCTCAGTTCAAATCTTATAAAGCACAAGTAAAAATTAATTAACTTACACTTTGTTGGACAAACTCACTATTTGATTTAATATACAGGGCTATAATTACCAGCCTCTGCTCTGGAGAAGATCACTAGAGGAACTGACAGGCTTGTGTGAGACTTTTTCCATTTATTTAACTCTTGTTATATGGGCATGTTGCAATCTGTCTGTAATGGACTTCTCTGCCCTCACAGAAGGGAAACACTCATGCCTCTGTTTTCCAGCTGCCATCTGAGGGTTGAAGTCTAGTCCACTGATTGAGTGAGGTGTTGCAGCGTTAAATGTCACCATAAGCCTCTCTGTATGCGTGAAGTTCAGAATTGTGTAGACTGGAGTACTCTTTCAAGAAGAAAACCTAAATCCAGTCCCTCTTTGATGGTCTGGGATTTCTGACCCATATCCCACTGCTCTGGACAGTGTGAGAGAGGAGCCCTGTGTACATCTATGCTCCTAGAATTCCCAAACTCAAAGACAGTTGTTCCCAACAGCCCATGACACAGGTCTTCTCACATTGTCTTGGTTAGGAAAGGGCAGAAGAAAGCTCGTTTTCCTCCTGGATCCTCAAATCACAATGTGCATGATTAATTATAAAATGAAAAGGCAATCATAGTGCCAGTGCATAACTTAGCAGTCTTCCTTTAATTCAGGCTTTCCCTAGC
This sequence comes from Piaya cayana, assembly GCA_013389865.1. Lineage (NCBI taxonomy): Eukaryota > Metazoa > Chordata > Aves > Cuculiformes > Coccyzidae > Piaya > Piaya cayana. The sequence continues at coordinate 33,926 of WAAB01025544.1, forward strand.
CTCTCTGTGCCTGATTTTGTTATCCTAGTGATGGTTTGTATGAGTTTAACACAAATATGCATAGCTATCTTCATGTAATTTATGGTTTATAAGGGCACAAAGGACCATTGCTATTATCTAGTCTGACTCCAACCATCTGCTATAATACAAGGCAGAGAATGACATCCAATGGTTTCTATGTGTGTGTCTTAACTTTTAATGAGGATTCCTCTTTCAGAAACTCATGTCATTGAAGCTCTAAACTTTTTGCACCTCTCCAGTAATTAAACCTATATTTGAAGTCTGGGTTTCCCTGGCTCTGCTACAGACAGCCTGTAAGGCCCACAAGGTACTTTTCCTGTGTGGGAGATTTGGCAGAAACTGGTTTTAAATGTAGAGTTACAGGATGCAAGCAGCTCATTCACTAGCTTGAAAATGTGTTCATCTTAACCACATTGTAGAGAAAAACAATATTATCATTTTGTTCAAAAAAGGGAGCTGCAAAATGAACAATTCAGAGAAAGCTTCTTGAGAAGATACTCCTGACATGACTCAGAAAGCAAACACTTGGATGCTCAGTCATAGCTGTGGCATCTTGTGCTTTTGTAATTAAAGTATGATCTCTCTTTACAGCTTTACCTTTGTTGTTTTTACCTAGCTGAAATTCCATGCATTTCATTCTGTCTTAGAATCATGATGTATAAGCTATAAAGCCAAGTACTCAAAAGCAGGGCTCACCTGGCAGAGAAGGACATGGGGCTGTTGGTTGACAGTTGGCTGAGTATGAGCCATCAGTGTGCTCAGGTGGCCAAGAAAGCCAGCAGCTTCTTGGCCTTTATCAGAAACAGTGTGGCCAGCAGGACCAGGAAAAGAATTGTGCTCCTGTACTCAGCACTGGTGAGGCCACAACTCAAATATTGTGTTCATTTTTCAGTCCCTCACAACAACAAAGATATTGGGGTGCTGGAGCATGTCCAGAGAAGGGCAACAAAGCTGATGAAGGGGCTGGGGAAGAACATCTGTGAGCAGCTGAGGGGTCTAGGATTGTTTAGCCTAGAGAAAAGGAGTCTGAGGGGAGATCTTAGCACTGTCTACAACTCTCTGAAAGCAGGTTGTAGTGAGGTGGGTGTTGGTCTCTTCTCCCAGCTGACAGGTGATAGGATGGGAGGGAATGGCCTCAGGTTGCACCGGGATAGATTCAGATTGGACATTAGGAAAATTTTCTTCATCAAAAGGCTTATCAGTCACTGGAGCAGGCTGTCCAGTGAGGTGGTTGAGTCATCATCCCTGTAGGTACTTAAAAGAGGGGTAGATGAAGTGCTTAGGGATATAGTTTACTAGTGGACAGGTATGGCTGGACTCGGTGATCTCAAAGGTTGTTTCCACCTAGTGTTTGTATCATGTTATGATTCTATGATTTTTGAACATGTTGTCCACATGTCCTGTCGCTTCTTGCACTGCTTGTAAACTGATACAGAAATGAACTCAGATCTAAGAGCATAAGTATCATTTCAAATGATGAAATCTGAGAACAGAGAGAGAAAACAGATACACTGGGTTGCCTCAGGGGGGTTTAGGTGTTGCTTGCTTTTGTCTTTGGAAACCACATGGTGGCAAACATGTCATCATGTTCTTTCTGCTCTATTTACAGCCAATAGACTCCACTACTCTCATTTCTGCCCCCATCTTCCCTCCAGAGATTGATTCCCAGGAAGACTGATCATGATTTGCTTTGCCCACAGTAAAACAAGTGCTCAGATCATTAGTACAATTTCAGAAAAGTTAGTCAAGGACTGGGAATTTAATTTTTAATTGCACAAAGTGTATTTATCATTAAAACCAATCCAACCAATGTGTCTTTTTTCAAGTGTTGATCCCAGAGTTTTAACACATACTGTGTTTAAAAGAGACAGAAGTAGAAGACACATCAAGACAAACCTATGTAAATATCTAGTAATCACACAGGACCTTAGAGGACATTTCCAGAAGAAACCCAGGCATTTAGTAGCATAAAATCTATTGCAACTGAGGTACATGTTCCTAAACCCTTAAGTCAGTTTGTAGATCTCTTATTTATACCTTTCTAGTCAAAGTAAAGTTTGGTTTCTGTGCCTTTTTTAATCTTTTCTGCTCAGAGAAGTACCACAAATAAATATTTAGTGTGCCACTATGCTGCTAAATTATTCATACTTTAAACTCATAAATGGGAAAGACAATCCTCCTGATTCTACATGCTCTCCTGAAGAAATGTGTTATTCATTGGTGATTTTATTTTCATATGCATTTTATTTGTCTGTCAGTGCAAAGCAGAGTTGGAACATAGGGGGAAAAGTGATAAAACATTTCAGAGCTGCTTAATTTCACCCTACTTCTTTTCTTTATTCACAACAAAAAAGCTGACAGCTTGACTTACGTGAAAATACTTTGGATGGTTTTAGTGTTCACAAAAATGAGGGACATGATTAAACTGGAGCAAAGCACCACCATTTTTTCTCACTACAGTGACACCCAAGAGCTCTGTGGTGAGGTGCACCTCTTATGGGCTGGATGCTGTCCACGCATTAAATAGATGAGTTGCACTAACCCAGAGGAGCTTGCATGCCACATAAAGTGGGAGATACAGAAATGGGGTATCAAGGGACAGCCCCTTGTAAGGCATGTTAAACTCAAACATAGTGACCTTTCCATGCTGGGCTCTGGAGGTCTGATGGGAGCTGCAGTCTGCATGCCATGGAAATCAAACAGGATCAAAGAACACAAAAGTGATGTTGCCTCCCATGCCAGAAGGGCATCCTTACGTTATCTCTAAATCATTCCATTAGCAATTAAGTTTTGTTTACAGTTAAAGGGTTCTTGTTTATTCGCTTTTAGCAAATGACTCCTATAATCCAATGTGAATAAGAAAGGTAAATTGAGACGGTCTTCTCAGAAGCATTAGAAAAATATTCGATCTGTTAATGCTGTCAACAGGATGAAAAATGCCAAAAGCCAAACAGAGTTATTTCTGGCAACAGAAATAAATACAAGGTAGTGAATGGTGTCTAGCTATTAAGAGGAAGAAGAAGAGAAGAGGCAAGGTCAGCAGGGATTGGGAGGAGACTAAATCCCTAGATTAAACATTAAATGGCCATTGTGTTTCTTGTTTCAGTAAGGAGAAAGATGCAGGATTTTTTGTAAAGCCCAGGCAGTCAGGAGAATGGAGCCCATGTACAGTCATATCCCACATAAAAGATAAGTCCAGAGATCTCAGTACACACAGGGGACTGAAAAATCTCCAACTTGGAATGCAGGAAAAAACAACACATAAAATCCAACCCTGACAGTAGGACCTATAAAAATCTTGATGGATTGGGAATACTCCCATGTGACTAGAAAAGAGCATGGCTGAGGGAGCAGAGAATTTAGCATGAAAATAATCACTGTGAGCCAGGGACTTTTCAAGTGAAATATTTCTAGTAGCAGTACAGCAGGACAGTTATTTTTTCCACAGGAATCAACAAATCCCTGTCTTTAATCCTTCACTGCACAACTCCGTTTCCCTGTGATCTAGAACAACAAGCACAGTTTGGAAGAGGTGCTTAAGGTTTGCTGTGCAATTTTGTGAGATAACAAGTCAGATCTCCTCTCAATCTAAAGCCATTTATCTTATGTTTAACTTGCTTGATTTAACAAATAGAAGAGAGGTGATCATTCTGTATAAAGTGAGATGAAGGGTTGTGTATAAACCATAGGGAGAGGAGTATTAAAAGAAGTGCTGAAACAAGGACTTGGCTGTCTCTAAGTCTGGGCTGAGAATTATAGAATCGTAGAATTATTAGCATTGGAAGGGACTTTAAAGATCATCTAGTTCCACCCGACTCTGCCATGAGCAGGGACATCCCACTAGATCAGGTTGCCCAAGGTTCCACCCAACCTGGCCTTAAACACCTACAGGGATGGGACACACACAACTTCCCTGGGCAACATGTGCCAGTGCCTCATAACTCTCATGGTGAAGAAATCCTTGCTTATATCAAACCTAAATCTGCCCCTCTCCAGTTTATGCCCATTTCCCCTTGTCATATTACCACAAGCCTTTATGAATAGTCCCTCTCCAGATTTTTTGCATGCCCTTTCAGATACTGGAATGTTGCTAAAAGATCTCAGAGCCTTCTCTTCTCCAGGCTGAACAAGCCCAAGTCTCTCAGCCTGTCCTCATATGGAAGGTGCTCCCACCCTCAGATCATCTTTGTAGCCCTCCTCTCAACCAGTTCCAACAGTTCCATATCCTTCTTATGTTGAGGATTCCAGAACTGGATGCAGTGCTTGAGATGAGGTCTCACAAGAGAGGAATAGTGGAGCAGAATCACTTCCCTCCAATTGCTGGCTGTTCTTGTGATGCAGCCCAGGATGCTGTTGGCCTTCTGGACTGCGAGCACACATCGCCAGCTCATGTCAAGTTTCTCATTGGCCAGCACCTCCAAGTCCTTTTCTGCAGGGCAGCTCTTAATCACGACATCCCCTGTCATGTAGGTGTTTAAGGCCAGGTGGGATGGGGCCTTGGGTAACCTGATCTAGTGGGCTATCACTGTCTATGGCAGGGGGTTCAAACTAGATGATCTTAAAGGTCCCTTCCAACCCTAGCTATTCTATGCTTCTATGATTCTATAATTCTGTGATTCCTCATACTGAAATCAGGGATTACCCCAACCCAGGTGTAGGACCATGGACTTGGCCTTGTTGAACCTCACGAGGTTCTCACCGGCCCACTTCTTCAGCCTGTCCAGGTCCCACTGGATGACATCCCATCCTTCCAGTGCGGCAACTACCCCGTCATAGAAAGTTATGTAAGTTAGTGTTTCCTTGTACTGTTTTTTTCCGCATGTGCCCACATGGGTCAGTTTCAGTGGTTCCCCTGGTTGCAGACTCCAGAAGTCTAAGGCACAGTTGCTCAGTACATCCCTGCTACCTTTGCAAACCTTTCACAAGGAGCATGGACAGATTATATACAACTGGGGCTATGAGACACTTCTGTGTTCCAGAAAGTTTAAGAATCTTTTCTCCAAAACCTGTGAAATAAATTAGAAGAGATCTTATTTTGAGATACTCAGACTGGGAGGGTTTCATTCAGATTAATCTTACATTATTAGTTTCACAAATAAGTCCCTTGTTGCCAAGATCAGGGCTCAGGAGCTGTGTTCATAGTTAGAGGCAGCACTTTGCAATATCTCTAACAGGTCAAGGGGCAACTGAGGTCTCTCTTCTGTCAGTGCACTTTGCATTAATCATTTCAGTGGTGACTTAAAAAAGCTTTCACTGGTAATGCGGGAAAAAGTTATATAAAGGGATTCCACCTAGAGCACAAGACCACTGAAAACTCATTATCCTGCCTGAAGACCTCTAAAGACCTTGGCACTGAAAACTATAACCTTTAAAAGCTGAATGGAGAGATTAACTCATTGGGAAGGTAATTGCTACCACATATATTACCCTAGGTGCTCCAGTGAGTTTATTTTCAATATTAACCATCTTTCCCAGGTGTGCAGAGAATGATTGTAATTTAGGATTAAGAAGGATGAACAGAGCATATCTTTGATGAAGATGGATTAGAAATATCCATTTTAGCCAGGAGTAAATGTTTTTCCTATCAGGTCAGTCTGGATTAAAGTTTTAAATGCGGCTCTCAGGCAGCGAAGAAGATACATAAAAACAAAATGGGGTAAATGGATCTTACCCTTAAGTTTTGTCCACAAATCAATAATTAAGCTGGGTCATCAGGTCCTTAAGAAGAAGGAGAGAACAAGGTTTGTTAGTATACATATGTGGATTTTGCTTGAGAGTCTATTTTGGTAAAGATGAGAAATACAGGGAAAACATCAGTATTACGTAAATTTTATGATACTTCTTATTGTGAAACAATCATTGCCCCAGTGGGACAGGGGTACATGAAGGAAAAACAGCTTGTATTTTTTTCTGGTGTGAGTTAAAAATAGTCATTGTGGTATGATATTGACTTATGGAGATAAAAGTTTGGCAAAATGTAAAAAAGAAAAACCTAAAGGTGTACGGTGCTAGGATTGTCATTGATGGATCTGAATGCTTCAAATGAGAACACAGGCAAAACCTCTCAGAAAGAGGTCTGATAAATGTCAATCAGCTTCCAGCCTCTACCTCCTTTTTACTGTCCTTCCTCCTTTCTAATCCATCTTCCTCAGGGAATTTGAAGGAGCTCTCTCCACGAAACCAGTGCTTAGAGCCAGCAGAAAATGAGACAAACATCAGAGCATATGCAGCTTTCAGAGAGAACAAAAAAGTTCTACCTGACTCTAGAAGCACAAAACAGAGCAGATAAAAATAACACTGAAGTTAAATATGGAAATGGTAGGATATATGGCTGACTTAAAAGAGAATATTTTAAATTTTTTGGGGCACAGTAAATGGTTGCAGAATTTTAGAAAGACAGTTTGGGGAAAACTGGAAAGAATATGAAGTCTGGTGGTTATTTAACTTTAAAAAAAAAATGCACACCAACTTCCAGAAATCAATAAAGCCATGCAAAGATTACATGACTTGTACATGGACATGGCTCCAGCAGAGCTGCCTGTCCTGGTCCTTCCTGTTTGGCTCAAACAGTGCAAAAAGTCCCCTGAACACAGTTCAACCATAGTTATAGCTGGATTATCAAGTACTGTATGTGGCATTACTAACAGCAAAATACATTCTGAGTTGCCATTTGAAGGGTACTTTGTCTGCTTCTAGACAGTTCAGCTTTTGGCTGCTAACAGACCTCCAAGGCAACTTACTGTAGTCAGAGTGAGCCTGGGGAATGCAGTTTCCAGCAGAGATATGGTTCTGCCTTATGTTTTTAATGGCCTAAAACACAGACTGATGACTCAGGGCAGCTGCTCTGCTGAGAAGCTCGCTTCTGCTGTGCTGGCTCCCAGGTAGTCAATTTGAGCCTGTATTTGGGAAAACTGAATAATAAAAAAAAAACCCTGAAGGATCCCAATCTCTGTGGCTGTACAGATATGCAGCTGCACAGAAACACAACCTCTGAAATACTCCGTTTCCAGTGGGAACCAGGCAAAATAATAAAACCAGTAACAAGGTCAGTCTAGCTGACATTGGCCTCACCTTTGAGAATTACCACACATTCTGTGCACATCTGTTAATTACACGCAATGCTTTTAAGACTTAAAAAGCATTGGACACTGTTCACTGATTTAGATGAATTAGCTGAGTCAAGAAATTGCTAAATGAGTTTCCTGTATCACACAGTAATGTGGAGATAGCTTCCTGTTCAAAATTTGATAATCTTGACTCACAGAATTTTGCGACAGCTGATGGATCATTTCTGTGGTTTGCTGGAAGGTTGTATACAGATCTGTAGTGTGGACAGCCAAACATGTACATGGCCAGCTCTTACCAAAAGGATTAAAATAACGTCAGAACTGAAGAGTTGAAATATCTTGTAATTCATCCTGTTGCTTTCTGCTCATACACATTGTCCAATAAAACTTTCCTTAAGGAGCCTATTGGAGACAGCACAACCTTCATCCCTTGCCAACATGATCACAGAGCAATGTTCAACACAAGCCAGCTTCAATTGCAAAACAGTATTTGTGTATTAACTCACTTTTTCTGTTGAGTATTTATGCCAGTCAGCTGTCAGTCTACAGTTAACACTTCATTATCAATCAGTAACCAGTCTGGTCATGTCTCCAGTAGAATATTTCACTATTAAACCAAAAGCAGTATGATTGTAGATTAGGGGAATAAATATAGTTTTCCTGTGTTCAGGAAGCCAAAGTAGTTGTCTTCCTGAAGAAGATAATTTGAAAACCTGCAAAGTCATCATTTCAGATAAATTCAAGTGTTAAATCACTTTAGGGGAGGAGCAGAATTGCCCAGAGGTCCCTGGCATTGCAGTCTGTCAAGAATAAACTTCATCAATAATTTATTAAGAGAGGAACAGTTAGCAAGACAGCACTTCATGCACACACTGCACACTTAGTGAGAATAAATGCACTGCAGTGAAAGGACCTGGACTCTAAGCATAGCTTCTTGGTGAAGGAATTTGACTGAAGGCTGTGACATTGCCCTAGTTGAAGTGATAGGACAGCTTTAGGAGAATATGCTGTGGATTAGGTGGAGAGGGTTTCATGTTGCTCTGCATGAGCGACTCTAGCCCATGGTTTGGCAAACAGGTCACATCCTTAGAGGTGATTTCTGCACAACCATTTTTACTGAAAACTTGGACAAGATGAGATCAGAGTGGCCACATTTTGTTTCATGATTCATAATCAGTGACTGGGAAATCTTCATTCCCTAATTTAGGTCACATCTTTGATAATTAGCTCTTAACTACTCCATACAGTAGTTCTACGAAGGGCAGCAATGTCATGTCCCTAGTAGAGGACAAAGGAGCCCCATGCCTTTGTAGCTACAGATTTGTCATGGTATCATATCCCTGTGTGAGAGCCCCAAGTCTTATCTCTGCAGCAAGTTCAACAACATTTGAATAAAGTCAGCAAAGTCACTTCCATTCCTCTCAGCAGTGATCACGGGGACCTGGCAATTTGCATGTGCTCTGAGTTAAAAGAATTTTTTTTAAATGTCATTCAGTCTCTAAAAATGATGATTTGGCATTTTGGTGGAGGGTTGTCCATGAACTTCCTGTGTGCCCTTGGGTAGTTGCCCAACACCACTGAGGAGCTGTTCCAATCAAGAGATTATATGTAGGAGTAACTGCTGCAGAAAGGGAAAGGGATAGGGAAGGCAAGGAAAAACAACGTTTTATTGAGGAGTGGAGAAATAAAGGCACCAAAACCACAGAGGTAAAACCTACACCTGCATGGATCTGTCCTGATGGGGAAATAATGTTGGGGGAACATAACTGCTGCATCACAGTAGGAAGGTGCCAATGGCTCCCAAGTGAAGCTGATTCTGCTTTGTACCACAGACAAGGCTTTGTGCTGAACACAGTGAAGTTGTTGCACAACAAAAAAATCAGTTTAAATGGCTGTTATCTTTCCTATAACCTGATATCCAAATAACCTCTATGAGCCAGCAGGATTGTCCCCTATGGGAGTTGATTTGAATGCTTTGACATGTGACGGGCAATGGAAGTGTTAATGCTGTAGGCAGAAGGACATGAGAATTTGTAGAGACTGGAGAGAGGCAGCGTGGCCAAAGATAGGCGTTTAAGTTCATAACACATGTTCATAAATCGACCTTCATAAGAGGGAAGCAGGAACTTCACAAAGCACTGAAAAACAATCAGTGCTGGGAGACGGAAAGATAGAGGATATTATTCTAGGAAATAATTACAGAACCAGCAAGAACACAGGAAGGACTGCAGGCACTCAAGGGCAGTAGCAACTAGTTTGGATCAGATCAGATCTATCAGTTCAGGAAGACTCTGAAATTGGATCAGGTCATAAAAAGGCACCCCCTTCCTCCAAGCATGAAATGGATATTCTGCATTTGCATTACTATGAAATTTGCATTTAACTTTATCTGCTTAGGAGGATAGGTGCTCGTTACTAAAGTTCAAATATCATAGCTCTTTGGACATAAACACTGAATAACTCTGTGGGAACTGCAGCTCACGGCTTCCCTCTTTTTGTTGCAGAATCAAAGTACCTGACTTGAGTGGCTGTAAGACTCTCACTGCATGTGTCCTTTTCAACAGGAGTTTAAAACGTTCAGTGTTTCCTGGGATCTGGTCTGAAACCCGGCTTTAAGCAGAGGACCAAAAGACTGCAGAAGTGTTGTTTGATAGTGACCCAGAGAGGTTTATATCCCAGGGAGGAAAGAAAATGCTAGAGGCGGAAAGCAGCATTACATTTCCATCCTTATTCTCCTGAATGCAGACTTGTGTCCCAATCATATAACTCAGACAAGTGTTAATAAATCAACACATTATTAATTTAGGAATTTATTATTTAAACACATTGGTTACCTGCTGAGAGGAACAAACCTCTCTACTTGAGATGAAGATCTCTGTGACCTTCTCTTCAGACTCTAGCAGTGAGTTGGGTTATCTTAAAGATGCTTTTCTTGCAGTCTCCTGAAACTGGACCAAAAGAGATTGCAAGAGACTGTCACAAATCAAATAGCTCTACTCGAAAAACTAAACAAAGCAATTGAAGCAAGCAATCTTCAGACCTGTGGGAAGAAACAGGTATGATGGGTAGGGCCCCAGTGCTAAGCCCTGATAACTGAAAAGGAGACACATGTTGTCTGAATTGTATATGCTGCTGCTGCAAAAGTTTTTGTTGGTGCATAGAAAGTGGACAAATTTATATTGTCACCAATAAAGTGACAAGAAAAAGCTGAGTGGCATCCTTTAAGAATCTGGGTCTCAGTTCCTATCCTCCAATAGTTCAGTCACCTTGAAATATAAAAACTATATCACCAGAATGGCAAGATGACTGCTGGTGAACTAGGGCCTCTTGACTGGACACCAAGTTCAAGATGAAATCAGCCTTGTCACATTGATTAGTAGAGTAATTCTGCTGGCAAAAAAAAATATATCAAAGCCTAGATGTAAATAAACAGAACTCCCTAAGTCTTCCAAGACTTTCATAGAAATTACTTTTGTTTGTACAAACATCTCAAGTTGACATATCAAAACAAGGATAAAATTTGTAGGTATTCAATGGCATAAGAAATGATTCTTCATTTCCAGCAGCTGCCTCCTTCTGTTTCTCAAGTGATGCTCCTCTGTCTTTAAGCACTGTGTCTAGACAAGCACCAAGACATAGTCACTTTCTTCAAAACAAATATTGTGCCACTATTGGCAGCACCATTTAAGAGAAGAGCAACAAAGCTGGTGAAGGGGCTGGAGAACAGGCCTTACGAGGAACGGCTGAGAGACCTGGGGTTATTTAGCCTGGAGAAGAGGAGGCTGAGAGGAGAACCTCATTGCTCTCTACAACTACCTGAGGGGAGGCTGTAGAGAGGAGGGTGCTGGCCTCTTCTCCCAAGTGACAGGGGACAGGACGAGGGGGAATGGCCTCAAGCTCTGCCAGGGGAGATTTATGCTAGAGATTAGGAGGAAGTTTTTCACAGAAAGAGTCATTGAGCATTGGAACAGGCTGCCCAGGGAGGTGGTTGATGCACCTTCCCTGGGGGTGTTTAAGGCACAGGTGGATGAGGTTTTGAGGGACATGGTTTAGTGCTTGATAGGAATGGTTGGACTCAATGATCCGATGGGTCTCTTCCAACCTGGTGATTCTATGATTCTATGAATCACTGGAATAGGCTTGGCCTAATATCACAGCATTCTAAAATAAAAGTTTATAGGTTGCTTTTCCAACTATGGCACCATCTAAAGTTCTGAACTAAGGACCAGGGTAGCAATAGTCTTTACACAGTGCTTATCAGGAGTCTGGCTTTCACCCAGCTGGACTGGGTTTCTAGGTGCTTTTGCTGAGCTCAGTGTGCAACCCAAGTCATTAAAAGTTCAGATACAGTGGTGACCTTCCAAGTATTTGGATCCATTGCCAAGTTCAGGGAGTCACGCTGTCTTCCCAGATACTTATGAAGCAAATTGTGAGAGAGAGCTCTGTGGAGCAGGTCTTTGCCATAACATGGCTGAGAACTGGGCATTGAATAATGAAATCAGCAAGGCTAGCAGGAGCAAAACTCTTGCTTCTGGAGTGGAGTTCAGCTAGTTCTGGCAGCTTTCATCTATGTGTCACAGAATTGATAGTTTTATTTATACAAGATGATAATCTTTTTAACTAGGAAAATCTTGAGATATGTCTGTAAATATGCTCTGAGACACTGTATACACCGATATAAATCAAAATTATCAACCTGGCTTTGACAATCTTTAGTAGGTCCTTGTGGAGTGAGAAATCTGAAGCCCATCTGCTAGGGGGACAGGATTTCAGGAAGGATTTGAATAGTATCCCAATGATTCCAGCTCACAGAAGTTTCAGGGTCTGCTTCTGTAAGTGATATTTATGGGTTGACTAAAGGCTAAAATATTTCAGATATTACTTGCTTATAAATATCCCAGTACTATGTGGGGAGTTGCTAAATTAGATTTTGAAATTTTGTTGGTTTGTTTTTACTGAGATGGATGTCTCTAGGAGAGCTCTGTTATTAAATTGAGGAAGAAAAGAACCTTAATTTGCAGGTATCTGTCAAGAGGCTATTTGGAATACAAAACTGTCCCTTTAAATCTCTAACTGAAATTGTATTTCATATTACATTATTCAGATAACAGATAACTTTGTTGAACTACAGAGGTAAACATTGTGTCTAAGCTAATACATAGTCCAAGCCAAAGACCACCAGAATGACTGCATGGTCAGACCCAATTGTGGTGTAAAGAGGTGGAGATCTATTGAATTCTAATCACCAGGGCTGTACTTCTGACTCAAAGAGTCATGAAGTTTTAGTGAGTTATGGTAGCAAATTGTTTGTAAGCCTCAGACACTGGATTAAAGACCAGAGGTCTTAGAATTGAAGGAGTGTGAAGTCTCTTCATAATCGTAAAAGCAGTGCTTGACCCACAGTTTATTCTCTGTAATTTGCAAACATCCTCTTCCTCACAGCAGATACATAAAACAGAGCATGTCTTATAACTGCATACCTGCCATTATGCCTCAATGATGCATGGCCTTCTTCCAGTGATATCTAGCTCTTTTGGACATATCCTTGGAGGGCAGGATGCTTGGGGATATATACTCCCTGCTGGATGACATGCTTTCAGGGACAGGGAGAAAGATGTGCAGATTATGCTAAAAAATATCACACCCAAAACTCAATCAGCCAGTGTTCAAAGACAGTCTCAGCAGAGGGCAGTTAATAACAATTCATGTGGAGGTGAGTTCCCTACATACACCTAGGACACTGACTCTTCCTTCTTAATGTAGAAGAGCTCAAGGTGAGAAGGGATTTCCTAGATCACTACATCTAGCTCCTGCTATTACAGATAACCAAATTACATGACTTCCTCAAAATAGTTTAGTTCTGTACCCTGATTTCATCCAGAAATTGTTCCAGACCCTCACTCTGCTGATGGTTAGAAATTTCTAACTCATGACTATCTCTAGCTGCTCTTTACTACCTGTTCTTTAACTACCTGTTCTTTAACTTGCACTAATCTTCTCTAATGTTGATTACTCATTGCATGTACTTGCTCATCCTCACATATTTGCTGACAGTAACCATGCATTTGCACATCCTTCTTTTGCTAGACTGTAAAAGTTACACTCTTCTAGTCTTTTTTTTGTCATAAAAGAGACTCTCTTGCTCCTTTCCATTCTACTTCGCTGCTCCTGATAATCTGTGATTAATCTCACTTGAATGCAGATGGCCAGAAATTTACATTTGTGTTTTGTGTAGGAAAATGTTGCAGTTCCTGATGCCTGACCAGCGCTTTACACAGTCGTGTTACTGCTTACCTAGCTCTCCTGAATGGGCTTCCCCAGTGCAGTCTACAATGCTATTTGCCTTTTCATAGCCATGCCACATCTGTGTCTAATAGACATCTTGTGAAGGAAGGTATTTCTATTCCTTTACCATTTCTTCTCTATTGTCTGTTGCATGATCTTGCAAGGATTCTTGGGATGATCTGTCCATAACTTCCCTGAGGCTGACATAGCTCTTTTCTGTGCAACTACTAAAGCCTCCTTTTCAGTCATTTCATTATTTATCATACAGTTCTTGCCCTGATTCTTCTGTTTTCTAATTTTGCTGAGTTTCCCATGTGGCAACGTCTCGAATGTTTTTTATTTTTTATACAATGGAAATGCCATGGACATGGTCTCTTTGTCGAAGGAAGATATTGAGCAGCATGACATGCTTTCACTTTGATAAACTTGTAAACCTGTATTGGCTTTCAGTCTGCTTGCTGTACAACTTCATGTCTTTGATTTTTCCTTGCTTTCACACTGATTCAAAAACATTTGGTACAATTGCAATCAGATTATTCCTGTTTAGTTTCCTCTACCACTTTACCTGGTAGCACTTTTTTCTCAGTGACAACACTATTCTCCATCAACCATAACATGCATTTATAGCATTGCTACTATGAATGCAATTTTCATCTTCTCGCTTTTGATATTGCAGGGCAGTGTTTCTCCAGTCTGTCTTAGAGGTGCACATTAATCTCCTTATATTCACTATTCCCTGATATTTAGCAATGTGTTTTTCTATACGTGCACTCTCACTGGCCAGCACACCTTTAATTCCATGTCCAGCCTCATCCACATTTTTGAAAACTGATGCTAGGTAACGAGTTAGGTTTTTACCTACATTTTGTTTCTCTTTAATGGTTATAAAAGCCTTCTGTGCTTGTTCACCCACAAAGTTTGAGATCAAATAGGAAGTCTAGCGGTCATCACAACACAAGCGAGAGAAAGGAAGACAGCCAAAAAAATATTAGTATGGTAGAGCTGCATTGAAGCGTAATTGTCTCTTGCGGTGAACTCTGCTGTTTTACAGATGAGGTACGATCATGATTTCATTACCTTTTCTTTGACATACCTGCACATTTAATGTTACAGCCCTCCCACCTGTCTTCTTTAGTTTATCATCTGCCACTACTTTGGAGTGCTAAGCACAGTCCAAACCCAGCTCCTCACAGCAGGTACCCACCATTTTAGAGGTTCATAAAGTGCTGTGCCTATGAGGCTCTGAGTAAACTATAAGAATGCAATAAATATGACTGGAATGCAATTATAGTTGCTAACTCAGCTTTGAAAATGGGAACTTAAGTTAAGATCGTCCAACAAATAGACAAAGGGTAGGCTGCAGCTGAGAAAACTTCAACTCCTCTTCTAACCCTGCCCTAGCTCTGTGACCTTGGATCACTGTTTCAGCTCTCCAGGCATCTCTTTCCTCTCTTACCTTTTATTCACTTCTATGTTTAGACTGCTGGATTTACGTGGACAAAAGTGGATATTTCTTTCCTTTCTTTGTGGTGTCTGATGCTTCTCACCACACAAAAAATATACCAACCCCCTCCCACTTGAAAGCTGAGCTATCCTTTTCATTCCTTGAGTGTTGCCATGAGCAAAGGCATCACTCAGGAACATGAGGTTTCCTCTCAACACACACTGTGTACACACGTGGGAGTAGGGCTCCAAAGCAGCAAGGTGACTGGAACTTTATTTGAAGTAAACCTCTGGGGAGCAAGAGCATCTTTTTCATTCTCTAAAGGGCTGTGCTGCAAAGAACAGAACTAATTTATTTCTGCATCTTGCCAGAGGATTTACACTAGAGGAGATTTTTCTCATTTTCACAAGGAATAGATACTCATATTTTCTTTCTAAATTGCTTAAGACCCTTTGCCTGCTACTAACTTTCCTTGACTGCTACTGCCCACTCCCGTATCATCGGTCTTCACCAATGAACATTGTAAAATTCTGCTCATGCACCACATTCTGGCAAGGTGTATCTATGCTGCTCTTTCTTAGCTAGTACTCTGATTCCCTTTAAGATGTTATAAAGCCCTTCATAAAACTATTACTAGAAATAAAGCTCGAATACACCTTTTTTCATATCTGGAAGGGAGAAAAAACTCAGCATGAGAGAAATTAGAACTACATCATCACTGCACGCTGATGCTATTTTTATTTAGTTGCATATAAAAAACATTGTAACATCAGCTCAGAAGGTGATACCTGAGGCGGATGTGTTTCTAGAAGCTTTCATAGTTCTTTGATTCAAGAGAAGTTAAGATGTTTTAACATGTGCCAGCCTGGGCATGGCTGTGGTCTTAGCTCCCTTACAGGATGTCACGGTCCACTCGTAAGTGGACACGTGATGGTTCATTTCATTTATGATTTCAGAGTGCAAAATAATTCAAAGAGAGTCAAGGGAGTCAAATTTTGATCTAAACAGGCACTTTAATAATTATGCCTGCAAAGCAACTTACAATAGAAAACAATTTACAAGAGAAAGAGAGAGAGAACAAGGAAAGAGATGGGAAGAAGAGGGAAAGAAAAGGGGTTCATAGCTACCACCATGGGTCCACAGATGTCCAGCGTCTCTGAGAGTCCCGGTCCAGAAGGCTTTCCATTGCTTTGGTCTTTGCTGGAGGTGATCCCACGGTGCAGGGGGTCTTCTGTCTTGGTATTCTGTTGCCCCTCTAAATTCAGCTACTCCGGAGCTGTCTTTTATGCTAGTCAATGCACCTGTAACCTGCCTTTGCCTGTGGAGATGTGCCAATCTCCACCTAGCAGGCCACAAATGCCAAGAGAGGAGTGTCTGCGGGTCCCCTCCCCTTGTGCATGCACTTCTTCTGGTGGCGGTGGTCGACCTGGGGTCTCCCGATGAAGGCCAGTAGTCATCATCACCCTGCGTACATGCTCTGTTGGCTGTGGGTCTGTGGTCATTAATCTTCCTGTCTTTTCCTCCTTGCTTCATGGATCTTTCACAATGGTAGGGAGCAAGGAGGCTTGAAGACAGGTACAAAACATTTTTGAAATAAGGAAGCAGGTACAGGTAGCTAGGTACAAAGCATTCGTTCCGTACCAGTTCTGGCTGTTTTCTGAGACCTGCATTTCTGATTTATACAGTCAAGTTCTGAGGCTAAAAATGAGGAAAAATGTTGAGACAGAAATCAATCCTTTGACTGACTCTTACACGGGACATCTTCCTGTCTGAAATATTTGTTAGCTCTCCTACCTTCTCCCTGCAGAGTAAGCCACCTCAGCACACTCTCTACTTTCCTTAGGAGAAAGTCATGAAGAAGTGAGGAAAGACAGGTGACTAAGGAAAATAGGATAAGCCTTACCTGATTACTTGATTCTAGCCTAGCTCAGACGAAGTCCTCAAATGCTCTGAATGCTTAGAATCTCTACCCATTACTGACTTATGTCAAATGCACCCTATCTGCTCTGAGCAGGTCTGTCCAATGCAATGAGTTCAGCACTGGTGATGATGTGACATTTTCACCACTGTTAAAGCACGTTTTCAGATACAGTAGTGCATGGAGATTGCATTTTCAAAGGCAGAAAGCTTTCCTTCTTCGTAGTATTGCTTTTCAATAGGTTACTGAGAATTCACTGGTGTTAAACTTCTGGGGCTGATTTCTGCCATAGATGTGTGACATTTGCTTCTTCAAGAGTCGTTAGCAAGGTTTGAACCCCTGACCTGTGGAGCTGAACACAGATCTACACCTCTCAAACTCAAAGCTGAGCTTCACCAGAAGCATTAGACTCTTATCTTCTTAGACAACAGGGATGCACTACGTACACTTTGAAGGCCCCTGCAAGTTCTCCTGAAGCCAACATCCTGAGGGCAAGAATTTGGCCTCTCAGTATTTTGCAGATTGCCTTGCTCAGACCAGTCAATTAAAACACACTGACATTCGCTACACTATTCCCCTTCCAGCTGTCTTTTAGCGTTTTTCAACAGGCTTTGGTGCCCAGCAGGAGCTATAACTGGAGCAAGTCTCTGACATTTTAAATTCAAGCAGCCGTGACACTTGCCAGAACAACCCTTCTGAAGTCGGTCATGTAATGCTCCCCTCATCCACCTGTCCAAGTGGGTTTGACCTGAGCGAATGTTTGCCCTGAAAGACTAAACTTTATGTGGGCAATTTTTGACTTGTATAGCATTTATTGATGAAGGTTGAACTGAAGATGAGCCCAGTATTATATCTTTTCCATATTAATAAACCAAAATAAAGAAAGAAAATAATGCAAAAGGAAAGAGAGGCAGTCATGAACTCTGTGAGATACCAACTCCAGCAGGAATGTGATGGAAGACAAAGATCTTTTGAACTCTGAATGTCTCAGAGTGGGCTGTAGAGTGCCATCAGAACACTACTTGTTTCTACGCAGTCAGCAGCATCCACGGGTAATTTTTCTGGCTCAGGTTTCCAGAAGCACTAGAGTACTGAACTTGGAGGGTTGGGTAGAAGGAGGAAGAGAAATGGAAATAGAGAAGCGCTACCATGTTTCTGTGCCTCCCTGGCTGAGATGATGTTCCTAAACTGGCTGAACCTCTTCTGAATTCTTTTGCAATGGTAGAAATTTGCCCATTTAGTGGTACACTTCTCAAATAGTCACTGTGATGCTCTTCACTACATTTCAGTGCTCAGTTACATTGCTAGTACCTTGTCTCATATCTGATCTGACTCAAGAGGTTGCATTGTTGCCAAGAGGGTTTGCCCTTTTGACCCAAACCTACAAGCTGCAGAGCCAAAGGATGGGTGAGAAGCGGAGACAGGACTCTACCCTATCTCCCATTCCTACTGATGCTGACAGGGTAGTTGTCCTTTTGTTTTGCTACCCTTGTTTGTATAGCTGAGTATTTCACCTAAGTATTTCACCTAATACAGTCTAAACTCGCTGGGTCCAGATCTGGAAGATTTGAAGGGTCAGTGTCTGCCTCCTTCTGTTGTTACTCTCTTGAGACACCAAGTGAGTGCTCAAGACTCATCCTAGTTTTATGAAGTGCTGCCACTCATGCCTCATTGTCTTCTCACTGTGTAACAAGAAGGAAAACAGTACATTCAACTTCTGTATCACAGCAGTTCCATCACTTCTGGCACAGAGCAAAAAAATCAGGTGCCGAAGTGAACACCGAAAAAACCAGCTAAGAATAAGAAGGAAGAGCTGGAAGCTGTTGTAGGGCAAGGAGGCTATGATGTTGCCATCACGTAAACATGGTGTGATGACTCATATAACTGGAGTACAGATATGGTGGTGTACAAACGCTTCAGGTGGGATAGGAAGGGTAGGAGATGAGGCGGGGTAGCCCTCTTTGTAAGGGAGGACTTGGACACTGTTGAGATGGATTGTTGTGATGAGGAGATTGAGTGCCTGTGGGTTAAAATCCGAGGAGCCCATAAGAATGTAGATTCTGTGATGGGAGTCTGTTACAGGCCACCCAGCCAAGGAGAAGCAGCTGATGAACTCTTCCATAAACAGCTGGGGTTTATCTCTAGATCAATGCCACTTGTTCTTTTGGGAGATTTCAATCTCCCTGATATCTGCTGGAAGTACAATAGAGCAGAAAGGAAGCAGTCTAGGAGGTTCCTGGAGTGCGTTGAAGATGATAAATTCCTTGCACAGCTGGTGAATGAACAAACAAGGGAAGGTGCCCTCCTAGACCTGATGTTTGTGAACAGAGGAGGCCTTGTGGGGGATGTGGCAGTAGGAGAACGCCTGGGACTAAGTGATCGTGAGATGATAGGGTTTTCTGTTCTAGGCAAAGTGAAAAGGGTGGTTAACAGGACAGTAGCATTAAATTTCCAGAGGGCAGACTTTGAACTGGTTGGCAGTCTCACAGGAGACAGTCCTTAAGGGC
>WAAB01025548.1:0-15356 GCA_013389865.1 Piaya cayana
CAGGACCAGATGCAGCAAGACGGTGTGTTTTTATGATACCATTTATGATTTTTGGTCCAGGAGGTGCCTTACATGCCTTAAAAGGATTAGTGAGTACGGAATGGAGCTAGTCCGGCTTGGTGCAGGGCAGGAGGGTGGGGGGAGGGGGAAGGGGTTTAGAAGATTCTGCACCTTTAGCATTATTTTCAATTTTTAGTGGGGTTTTTTGTGGGTTTTTTGTGATTTTTTTTTTCTTATTTGGTTCTGGACCCAAGTTCAATGCTGTGAATACAGAGGCCGCAGCAGCTTGTTTGCTTCTTAAATTTTCCAAGGTTGCAGATATGAATTTCCATAAAATAGAACATTTGGTGGCTTCCTTCCCCTCAGCTCCCCCATTGCTGATAGTATCCCACAGTTGAATCCCTATATCCTTACAAGTAGTTTGATAAAACATCAAACCGGCATTAGGAATAAGTCCTCTATTTCTGCTCCATTTCAATAGTTGAATTAGACATTTTTTTTTCATATTTATTTCCTCTCCTAGAGAGAATGTAATGTAGGAGATTAACCACTGCTTGCTCGTCCTTAGAAAGTGTGGAGCCCATGCTCCCCCCACCGACTGTCACTTGCCTTATAGCAGATCCAAGACTCCTGGAGTCTTCTTAAAGTGGATGCAAGTCCTATTTCAAACTGTTCATTCACAGCAGCTCTGGCAGGTAATCTGAGTGCCCCATATTGGGAGCCATTTGTTGAAAACAGATGTGGAGCTCTGTATAGGAAGTTTTATATAGGAAGTTCTATGTAGGAAGTTTTTCACACAAAGGGTCATTGGGCATTGGAACAGGCTGCTCAGGGAGATGGTTGATTCACTTTCCCTGGAGGTGTTTAAGGCACGGGTAGACGAGGTCCTGAGGGACATGATTTAGTGTTGACAGGAGCGATTAGACTCAATGATCCGATGGGTCTCTTCCAGCCTGGTGATTCTATGATTCTATGATTCTATATGATCAGTAAGTACGTATTTATTCAGCTTAGCTGTTTTTCTATATCCCCATTTGGTTACATCACTGTGTGCCCACAAGGGTGACTACAGTGTATTATTGGCCAAAGGTAATTGTCCATAAAGCTATTACTAACATATTGTTGGCTAAACTACCGCGCATAGTAAGAAACCAAGTTATACTAAAGTTAGCTATGTTGACAGTTCATTTCCATTGTTTTCCTTTCAGTTGGTACTGGTTCCCACCAAACTAGCTGTTGGGTTCCTCCCAGCTGGCCTATGTTTATCTTTTGGCTCTCTGCTTCAAGGTCTTGTTAGTTGTTCAGTATCAAGCAGTCTCATGGCATCCAGCCCTTCTTCTCTGTAAATTCTCCCCACATTTCAGTACCTGGAAGAAGAGCTGGAGAGGGACTATTCATATAGGCATGTGGTGATAGGGCGAGGAGGAATAGGTATAAACTGGAGAGGGAAGATTAAGGTTTGATGTAAGGAGGAATTTCTTCACCATGAGAATGGTAAGACACTGGAACAGGTTACCAAGGGAAGCTGTGGCTGCCCAGTCCCTGGAGGATTTCAAGGCCAGGTTGGATGGGGCCTTGGGCAGACTGATCTAGTGGGGATTTGAACCAGTTCATCTTTAAGGTCCCTTCCAACCCTAACCATTCTATGATTCTATGATTCTATCATAAATTGCATCAAAATTTAGGATGCAATGCAGATGAAACACTTCTGTGTTTAGGGTATTTTTTGTTATTGTTGTTTTCACTTTTTTCCATTAAGATCTTACTGCTTGCTCTTCGTATTAATGGCTGTTAACCTTGCTGAGACCTCTATGTTAATTCCTCTGATTATTTGTGTAAAATACACTAAATGTGTTTATCCTGCATTTTGTGAGAGTGAAATGGTAAAAAGGAGGTGACCAGGATAGCAGACAACTGTTGTAATGCAAAGGCTGTCCCTATCAAACAGTGGGAATTTATCTGAGGATCACCCTTAGGACCAGCTGGGGTTGAAAAATAGCTAAAACCTTTATCATGAGTAAGTTATTATTTAATCCTTGATGTGCCAGACTGAATTCAGGAGTCCTTGAGAATACAGGAGAGCTCACAGGAGAACTCTGAAAATAATACGTTTTTATAGATAATTGTTTTTCAAACTATCATTTCACTAGCAGCTTTCATAAGATAAGTTATTGTGATCCCTCTAAAGCACTGTTGTAAATGTCGTTTTTGTGTATTGGCAGAAAACTATGGAGAGCATTCAGAAGCTCTCATGTGGTATGGAATGCATTTTGAAACTCATGCATGCAATTTACATATAATTTACATATAATCTGTGTGATTAGATATAAATCTAATGATCATTGGCTTTCTAAGACAGGTTTTCTTTTGGCAACTAATACGTCATTTAAAGATAATAGATAATATTTAGGGAAATATTTTTTTTTCTAGTTTTGCATGCCTTGAAAAAGTTAATTAAATCACAATTATATCTTGACAGCACATAATAGCAGCAAATAAGAACAAACTTTATCTCATTAACAAGATATAAAAAAGAAATGAGAGAGTTAAACACACAAGATTTCTCTTAAATGAAAATTTATCTAAACTGTTACATAACATTTAAAAAAGAAATACCTTTGTCAAATTCTCACGATGGATTGGGAAGTTCACAAGTAGAAGCTTGAGTGTGTTAGGTGTTATACCGTAAGGTTAAATTTATCTATACGTGATTAGAACTCAGTTTTTCATTTTAGATTATTTGTGAAGTCCGTTTTTGTTCACAAATGCAGCATGAATTCATCCATGATTTACAGTTGCTTGTCCTATTATTTGTATTAAAATTAAAATATTTTCATCCTGCAGCTCATTTGTCAACTATTAAATTTGAATTTTTATATTCACTGCAGCTGGTCTCAGAACTTACATTGTACTTATTCCATATTGTGACTGAATGGTCTAATGCTTCCAAAGCTTAAAAAAATCCTTTGCTATTTCAGACAGTTTTTTTGCAAAAAAGGTTGTGATTTAACAAATACAAATAGTATTGGTCAATGAATCTTTTAAGGGTGGCCACACAGTTTTGCATAACTATTTGGTTTGGGCTATTGAAAAAAAAAAGACCAACGGCCTTTGTCTTTCTCCATTTGCATCATATTTTGCATAATTTTGCATCTTATAAAGCCTCTAATTCAGAATGACACTGAATTTGTGGCCATAAGATCCTTCCTAGTTAAAAAATAACTTTTCATGATTGTAACTCTTTGGTTTGAGTTAAACCAGAGTCAGTCTGATTCTAACTCTGTTGCTCTAAGTAACTTCATTTTCTGAAAGCTATCTACATGTTTTTGAGACAGTGTTCCTGGCTGGAAGAGATAACAATGGGCATTGATTTGCAGAAAGGACAATGCTTATAATTATTCCTATAATAACCAAGGCCATTCTCAAGCTGGCAAAAAAGGGATGGACCTGCAAGGAGGAGCAGACAGGATAGGTGACCCTAAATTGACCAGCTGGATATTCCATCTCATATATCATACTCAGTATCAAATAAGAGATCATGAGTCTTGTCCCTTTTCTGTGATGGCCAACATCCAGTGAGGATCGCCTCTGCCAATTGCTCCTGATTCCAAATCCAGGCATTCCTGAATCCTGTTCCTCAGCTCAGCTTCCTCCTTGCCATGGATCCATTCTCTCATGTCTTCTTTACAGTATATTTGGTGACTTACAGTTGAGGGAGGGTGTGTTATGTGTGTGCAAACACACACACACACACACACAACTTATATTACTGATAGTATTTTATTATTTTTATATTATATTAACATTTTATTACTTTCTAATTATTTTTGTAATTATTATTGTTATTACTATTATTTCATTGAAACTGTAGTTTTAGATTCCAGCCTGCAGGTTTTCCTTTTCCTCTCATTTACTTTTCACCTTTCCCTAAAGGGACAGGAGATGAGAGTACAACTGGATGTTTTTAGCTGCCAAATTTAGGCAGGTCAGGGATAAACTGTGTCAGTAACTGAGATAACAACTGGGTAGCAACATAAAAAAAAAAAGGAGCAAGATATAAATACATTTCTAAATGTATTTCTAAAGTAATACATTAATCTTTTCTATAAATGTGAAGTCTGTCTATTCCTTTGCTCTGCTCACCCCTCAGCCCTAGGCAATTTGTCTTGAAGAATCAGCTGGTTACCAATGGTACCTCCTTTTAACTACAGACTCATCTCTATGCATATTAAAAACTATGAAATAGAAGAAATGGAAAAGATATATAACACTGTGGTGTTTAAGTAACATGTGCATTATTGAAACTATTTCCCAAGAATCCAGCCAATTTATGCAATTAACAACCAGTTTGCTAGTTTTACATCCTGAGGCAAAGCTGACAGAGGATAACTGTCTAATGTTGTTGCATGCCTAAGTATTGCTTGTTTCCATAGGTAGTAATATAGGGACTTAATAAATAGTTCACTGCAACATGATTTAATTTTCAAAGAGTTTGGGCAAGAAGCTTAAGTGTGGTACAGCTGTGACCACCTGTCATAGAAAATTGGTTATATTTACTAACCTTTACCAGCTGATATTCTAACACTCGGAATGGAAGATACCTTCCACTTGATAAATCATCAATAACTACTGTATTTTCATATTTACTGCTGCTACGTAGCATTCTGGTCTCTTTCCATCATCTAAGCATTTCCTGTTTCTACCAATAGTATTGTCCGTTGCTAGTCCATTACTAGAGCAAAAATGTCAGCTCAATTGCTTCCATTGTTACCTACTAAGATAGGGTTGAAGGAGTAACAAGGGGTGGTTCTTTCCATTAAAAAGCAATTTCACATTTTAAAGATGTTATGAATATTCAAAACAGCAACAGATATCTAAGTAATCCTATATTGAAAATATTGTTTTGGTGATCCAATGAGTGAAACTATGAAATAAATTGAAGTAAGTATGTTAAAGGACAATGGTACCAGGAACTTGTGGATAAAGCAATTAATTTCAGTGTGCTCAAGTATCTGCCTAAATTTTCAATAATACAAGAAAGCACATGGTAATACCATCACTATATATGACAACATGAGAAAATTAGACAGAAGATCCATAGTAGTAAAATACATAACGGTAATTTCTAAGCATTCTGAGAGTAATATATTTTTTATCTTTTAGTAGTCATAGCTTAATCTAATCTTCAGTATAATTGTACTTACTTCTTTAGACTTAGACCAGCCTCTTATTCAGCCATTAACTTTGCAAATTACATTGTGCCCAGGAAATTGACTCCCCATTTTGCAGAAGATATTTAGTTTAAGTGAATGTCTATATAGTTACAGCTAAATAGGGAGGCAAACAGCAGAAAATTATAACGAAAATAATGTTATTAGGTATAGGTATTCTTCAGCACATGTTGAGGTACAAGAACACCCTGACTTTTTGACAGCACTGTCTTTTCCATTTCTTTCCAAAATGTTCACGCTAACATGAACAGTCTGTGGAAGGAAAGTATGTGTTAAGTACAAAATCTTGTAAAAATACAATTTCACGTGTCTATATACATAAAATAACATCTCCTACAAGTAATTATGTTTTGTATACTTTTTGCTTTCCCACGGTCTCTTACATTCAATGAGGAGAGAAAATAGTACTATCAGGTACCAGTACCAGAGAGATTAGGAAATATGAATTATAAAGAGCATAACAAATAATTCATGAACAACCTATTGGCTAGAATTAGTGTGCATAAGAAAATGGAATCTTTTTCTGTAATCTTTTCAACTATGCAAAAAGATTTCAGATAGCTCACATAAAATTTGTTAATAGGAAATTAAACTAATAGTATTACGTAAATTGGTCAAATTGAAGGCTACACCTACCTATGATATCTGTCCTCATTTTCCTGTGATTAAAGTAATAACTTTCAGATAAATGTATAAACTACTAATGTGATAAAATTCCACTTAAAATCTAGACCCTTTGAAAGTACAGCTATGCTTCAGGAAAGGGCCACCTTGTAAAGAGCTCTTGAATCATTGAAGTCAATGATTAAGCTGCTCAAGATTGCTTTTCCCCGTACTCAGAAGCTAAAATGAGGAACATCTTTTCCATCACACTTGAAGGCACCAGTTCTGCCATATGTGCTGGGAACATTTTTTTTTTTAATTTTACATAATCATACAGTTACACTAGCGGGAATCTACCATCTGCCTAACCCTTTGCTATATATCCTACTGTTTCACTTTAAAGGGATTGGCTTAATTTTGAAACGTTGACATGAGTCTTTATTTGGAGGGTTGGAAGGAGTTACTTCAATCACCTGGGGACACTGTACTGTTGAGTTTTATAGTCCCATGGGCTTGAAAACTGGTCTAAGTTTTATGTTTCTGGTACACATAAGATTTTTCATTGACTATGGTTTATGATCACAGTAGAAAAGTACCATTCCGACACATGAGCTTTCTCACACCAGCAGTAAAGGAGACAGATCTATCTGTTCAGTTTGTCCCCCAAAGAACTACAACTTTGGAAACTCTTTTCTGCCTTACAATGCCATGTCAAAATAGCCTAAACTTTTGGATAGTAAGTTAGTCAGTTCTGAGGTCAAATATGCCACAGCATTGTGGATTGCAGCTTGCTGGCTGGTTTTTTAACTTAGGAATCAGACCTCTTCAAAATAAGTCATGGAAGATAAATGCATTCTTCCACTCACACATTTACTGTCATTGATGAATCCAAGCAGGAACTGAAGACAGTAATTCTACAGATACGTTCATCTATTCCATGACTGTATGCACAGTCTGGTTAAAATATGCTCTACAAGGGATATTATAGAGTTAATTCTAAGATAAAATAGATGCTCCTGGGATAGCTTTGGAAGTAAGAAAGCATGTTTCTGATAACTCATGGTCACAAGATGCAATTCTTGCAGTTGAGGAATTTGGATGCTAGAGGTTTCTTCTTTTTGTGATTAATTTCTTTTGAAGAGGGTTTTTCTTTCACCTTGGAGATAAGTTAGGCCTAATATATGACAATATTACCTTATGGCAAGTTAAATAGAATGTTGGAAAACCCTGGCTCTTCAAAAAAGATTCAGCTATTATATAGGGCAGCAGAAAATGCTTCAAAACCTTCTTAGAAAAAAAGTAGTACATGTAAAGTATGTATATAAAGTATATATAAAAAGTATATATTTTTCCTATTCACTTAATGAAGCCTCCAAATAGATGGATGTAGGATATATTTTTACATCAGGGATGTCAGGTATGGTATCATCGTTTTATTTACTACAACAAAGAGCTCTCAGAGATAGATAGAACTGCCTCACTATATTAGTATTATACAATAACTGTGATTTGTCTAATTGCAAAATACTTGCTACCAGGAACAATCTCTGCTGCGTATGTACAACTTGTAGCACTGTAAAGTCTACTTTTTTGTAAATCACTTATAATTGAGTCAAAACCTATACATATACTTTACAGGGGGCTTGTGTAACTCATTTGTGAAATCTGAAAATTTAGGAAGAAGTCTTTTCTATGTATAATGCACAAATCCTATCTTAATATGAAACCCTACCATATTTAAGTATGCAACCCACAATTTACACATAAATTATCTTTCTGAGTTTTTATTTGAGCCAGGGAAATTGTAAATTTTTTATGGAGAGGTTGAACTTCCAGTCATGCATTACACTCCTCACTGATTGAAACATCTTGCAGTTAAGTAAGAAATCACTGGTCTCCAGTAAAGGGATTCTGAGATTTGGGGAAGTATCTGGCAAACATAATCTGCAAACTTATTGCATCCATGTCTCACATATAAATGAGCAAACCTATTTCCGAGCCTTACAAATACAAATTTGTAGACATAGGTGTATTTTCCAGCACCTTGTCTTATGTGGAAGGACTGCTTCAGTCATCCTGTGCATTGTAAGCAGAAGGGTAATATGCCAAACAGATTTCCAAAAGTACTCTTCTGTATATTTTCTTGCCCACAAATGTTAACACAAAAGAAGTCAACTAGTGGAAGGTACAATACGTGTATTGATGGGCCAAAGATGGGTTTGCAGTTCAATACTTTCAGATCTCCAAGCAGAGGCCCCCGTTCCAAACTGCCAACCTGTAAGCAACAATGGATTCCCAGTAAGAGTTACTAGATACCTAGCTGCCTTAAACCTCTAACACTATTCTGGCAGTTGGACACATCCATGTTTTGAAATTTCATGAGTCTCTACATACTTTTAAAAATCTGTCCCTAGTTTCTTCAGGGTCTAGTTCTCCACAAGCCCTCCAGAACAGTAATGGCTAGGACTTCTAAGCATAAATTTCAAACATATTTATTCAGCACTTGCAGAGGGAAGATAATCCAGCAGTTTCCTATTCAGCTGAAGATTCTCTCCTGTACAGCTATCTGAAATGTAAAATCATCCTGGTACCACCTTTCTGCATTTGTTTCTCAGTCCACAGGTCTGGTGCATTCTTCCCTGACAGATAATGATGTCCTATTCTCCAGCTGTGCAGGGGATCAGGTATGTAAAGTGTTGTCAGAAAACCCTTTAGAAACAGGTTGTTTTCATGTGCAGGGGATGCTGTTCTACAATTCTGATCAGTTTGAAGTGAAACACTGGAGGAAGCAGAAATCTGTTAGAATCCTCAGCTCTGATTAATCACAAAGAGCCGGTGGTACAAGGAATAAATCATATGAAGAGAAATACTTCGAGTTCAAGACTGGAGCTGTGAAAACATCAGTAGAGTTAGAATGCTCCAGAAACACAGAGGGCAAGTGGAAAAGGTTAGATAGCACTCAACTTTTGGGTACAGACACAGGATTACAGAACAAGAGAACTAGGCAATTAAAAAAGCTACAAATAATTGATCTTAATTGACAGTTTGTGTGCTCCTAGCTCATGCAAATGGACAAATAATGTGCTAACACAGCACAACTTAGAAATAAAAAGCCTAACATCCTTCCGGTTGCCTTGAGCCATTCAAATGTTTTAAGAAACAACATCTATTTCATGACATTTACAAAGGCTTAAGTACGTGCATATAGACAATAAAAAACAGCTTACCTGTCAACTGTGATCAGTGAGTTACCACTTGAGTTAATGTAGTTTATCTGTCTATACAGATCTTCAGCAATGGGACACTGGTAGACATCAGAGAGTACTCTAAAGGTAATAGAAGATTTTGTAAGAGCTGATTTTAAAGCTCTTCTGCTTGACTTTGAGTTTTCCAGCTTATTACAAGTGAACTAATTATGTTTGAGAGTAAAACATGTAAGCTAAACATGCAAGAGTATAAAAAATTAAAAGATGAAAAACAGCTGGGGTGATAGGGCAAAAAGTCTTACAAAATCCAAATCAAACAAACAAACAAAAAAATAACCCAGACAACAAAACCGAACACCGAAAGAGCAGAGAGTAAAGATCTCAACTTTATAGTCTGACAAAATCCTAAATGCAGGGAAGATTTTGTATGGAAATCAATACTTAAACTATTGAAAAACATACACATTTAAATAAGCTATATTGGATTCTGCTTTGAATAATGTATGACCATTTGAGAAAAAAAGAAATATTTTGCTCAATGTTGATCAGATGAAATTAAAAAACTGATTTAAACTCAGTCCTGGGAGGCTGAACAGATAAACCTATACCTGAAAAGTCAGTCTTGGTATATCTTAAGGCAAATCATTTATCTCCTGTTTTCTTTAGGTCACCACCCAATTCTACTCAATATTTCCATGCAAAATTGTAGTTTTCTACTCCCTCTGGTAAAGTTCAGCCAGCAACTGTAATACTTTTGGAGTTGTAGTTTGATGAGATTTGGTTTTCTGAACAATACATAACAGAAAAAAAAGATTTTTGGTCATTTTTGTCCCTAAGGACCTGGTAGAATCTTTAACTGAAGCCACCTTCAAGATGGATAAACAAAGAGCTGGTAATGGTATTTTGCCTGAATAGGTTTCAAAATATGTGAACAATAGTTTTCTGAAATTAAAAATTACTAGACAACAATATCAGATAGATAATGGGGCTAGTGGTTTTGGCCTCATTATATTCTCATTTTAAAAAGAAAATTGAAATTAAAAAGTCAAATAGTGTATATAATGCAAGACAGAAAAGATGAAGGAGAGATTTTTTTAAATTTTTTTCCATTCTGTTTTATGTTCCTGCCTGGTTGCCAACATTTAAATAGGACATTGGATGAAAAGTTAAAAGTGCCTTACTTTTTTATTCATTATTTAAAGAAAAGGAAAAAAAAAAGAAGTTTTAAAAAAGAGAACAGCAGTAGAAACAATATAATCTACTGATAG
This sequence comes from Piaya cayana, assembly GCA_013389865.1. Classification (NCBI taxonomy): domain Eukaryota; kingdom Metazoa; phylum Chordata; class Aves; order Cuculiformes; family Coccyzidae; genus Piaya; species Piaya cayana. The sequence goes on from WAAB01025548.1 coordinate 10,309, forward strand.
TAAGCCAGAACTAGGTGTCTTAGGCTATGTTCTTTTTACAGTGTATTAAACCAGGAAATATAGGGTAAAAATTTTACATATAATTGGCAGTGCTTTTCTCATTTCATTTTTTTAATTTGAGAGATTTCAAGGAGAAAGGAAATTATATGTACATATATTTTGCTGAAGACTTTAAAACGAAAACTAAGATACACTTAAAATGGAAAAAGTGACTGGCTCCTGCAGGTGCTCCTTTTGGCTAGATAAAAAATGGTTGAATGTTTACAAAATGTTTTTTTCCTAGTAAGGTGGTTGTCATTCAATAACTTGCACTTTCATAGTGTCTGCAAAATTAAAAGAAGGTTGTACTTTATGAAAAGGAGGACTAGAGATCCACTGTCAAAAGATGAATCCACAGTCTGTTTCTTTGGAAAGCACAACAGACCAGCTACTTATCAGTCCTAGCCACTGACCACGTACCTTGGAACAAGAATTGCTTCATAAAACATGCTAAATACCAATGCAAAGAAAGAACATAGCTGAGACCAAAGACAGTAGAAACTGTCTCTGGTTTTAAAATGTCCAGTACTGGAGGGCTAGAGGGTTCAGACTCTCCTATGCCATTTCTAGCCAGGCAAAGAAAACTTTTCTTCATGCTATGGGTTTCTTCCCAGAGAAACTACAAAAAACTAAAGGAGAAAGTCTTGTTTTAGCACTAAAGGCAATGTACAGGAGAGTTTCCAACTAGGTATAAAGATACAATATGGGATATTCCCACAGTAAACAGTCAAACAATATACCATACATAAACACTTTCTCCATTCTATAGCTACTTTAGCCTAAATATTAAATATTCAACATTATTAAATATTGCTTCTTTCAGATAACAGTTATCACTCATGAGCATTGTTAATGCATTGGGAAAGTGGCATTGCTCCAGTCACTGTAGTTGACCATAATGACCTCTGATGATAAAATGTCAACTTCTTAAATGTAGACTATGCAAACCACAGTTTCTGATAGAATCACAAACATGAATTTGCAGCTTCTAAAGCCCGAAATTGAGGAAAGCAAGAAGCCTATGCTACTGGCAGTCTTGACATCTATCACAGTCATATGCAAAGGAATTGTAAGCATGCTACAGCACCTATCAAACAAGTTCTGATGCTTATGTTCTTCGAAAGTGCAGATTTCGACTTATTGCTGCCATATACATCTTCTTAGTTCTATTAAAAGAATGAGGACACATGTCAGACTGTAGTTCAGAACTGCAAAGAAAATATAAGACTGATTTAGAACTACAAATTTCCATCAGGGCTACAGTCTCTATGTTGTCTTGAAATCAAAGAGTTATATGCACAACAAAACACATAAGAAAAATTGCAATCTGGAGGTAGTGAATATAGTTCTCAGTCATTACATAAAAAAATATTTCCAGTTCATTCAAGAAAAATATTGCAGGTAGCTTCCATTTCAGTCTGTGTACAGGTATCTAAAGAATACAGAGGTCACAGGAAAAGGCAGATATATACAAGTCAGGATTACAGGGAACAGTGCAGTGAAGCACATAAATTCCTTCAATTATCTGTGCTCCTTGATGAATGAGTATTGTGTGCACATGAGATGTTTCCACAGGAGGTTAGTAATGTTTCAGTCACTGAGACATCAGTGGTGAAGAGGAGACTAGACTTGAACATTTAAAATACAATGCTTAGTTTTATGAGGATTTTATTCAGTCTCTGTGCTAGACCATGGAGGTAATGTTTCAGATTACAGTACAGGAGGAACATAAAGCATCAATTTATCTAATTATTGAAAAAAAATTTCTGCATAGAATGCTTGAGGGGGTTTTGGGTTTGATTTGGGGTTATTTTGTGTTCTTCTCACTGTTTTAAGTATGCCTTTAGGAGTTGGTTACATGGGGACCCAACTTTACTAAGTGTATGTGTACCAAATGAATGTCGTAACAACAAACATTCTTACTCCATAAAGCAAATTAATGCCTGAAGCAAGTGTCATTTAAGTGCCTTCTAGGCAGGTGTCTTTGAGTTGGCTCTTTTCTGGGTACCTTTCAGATTTATAGGGTTTACATGAAATATATAGATGTATTTCACAGTTCATCATGGCATAGACTAAGTGGTTTTAGGTTCAAAAGCTCCTTTCTGTTAACTGTTAATTTCCAGGGTTGTACTCCAGATCCTATCAGCTTAGACAGGGCTTAAAATCTTTTATTATTTTATTGTCTGTAATCTATAGGATCTGGATTTCCTTGCTGTTATACAAAATCTCAGCAACTGTAGTGGTTCAACTAATTCAAATCCCTAATGAATTTCTTCACAAAGGAGTTGTTTGGCCTTTTTTTCTCATTTATGTATACCTTTTATATTTAAGGCTTTTAAACAACATCAACACTAGACAATATGATTCAGTAACTGGAAATAATGGTTTTATAAGCCATAATGTAAAATCTTTGTTTTGTTTTTGCATTTGGTATCATTTTCTGCTATAGTTTTCTATGCAGAACTTTTTGTTCCATAGTTAAAGAAAATTAGATAAAGTTACAGAGAAATTTAGCGATTGCTTTGTTTGCAGTTCAGTTTCTTTCAGAATCCTCTACTACCTAGAGACAAGTAATGGAGGTCAAAAGATTTCAGGTTGTTTGGAGACAAAACTTTCATTCAGCTTAGATACAAGTTTTGTTGAAATCAGTCTCAAGTGAGTAGAAAAACACAGTGTAAAAGTCCATAGAAGTTTTTTATTTGGTCACTGTTTTTTATTTAAGGAATTTGGTATAAATCCATCATTCACTTCAGCTGAAGACAATGATTTGAATACATGTGTATATATGTATATATGGCTTTTGGTACTGCAGTGTCTGAGAAACAAGATAGAACAGCTGATTTCTATGACTTGTTTAGTCAGTCTGTTCAATGACTATGTCTTGCTATTCAGTATAGATGTGGAATCCATTATTCTACCCCTATGCATTAGTTATTAGACTCTCATAAAATAAAGCAAAATTTCATCTCCTGCAAATGATCGTTTCTGCAAGTAATGGTGAAAGTCACGGTAAAATATTGTCTGGAGACTTCTAATCTTTATTCATCTCATTGCAGAAGTAATCTGTTGGAGATCTCCCCCAGAAGTAGAAGAAAGTTCAGCTAATATCTCCTTCCAGTATTTCATAACTGATTGATTTTATAAAATAGCTGCATGTCCCTAATCTTTCAGCTGCCACAGGGTACTACTACAAGAAGAACCTAAAAATGTCACCCACATTACTCAATTTGCCAATGGTGACTAGGGTTGCATAACAAATTTGAAACTTCATTTCTACTACTACTAGTCTTACAAAAATGCCAACTACGCAAAAATTCTTCTTTTTTTCATAACAGTTGGAACAAAATCCTGTAAACAGCACTGCACAACCATCATTATCTTTGCATTTGACAGTTTCTCAGTGTTAACCATTTTCTATGTACTATTTCTTGCTTCCACAGCAGGTAGCTACTAGTACTCAGTCTGAATAAAATTAGATTTGAATCTAGGGAAATTAAGACTGAATGTTTTGTATGGATGTACTTCTAGTATTAACACAAAATTCTCTTTTGAAGAAGAACTTGCTATTCAATGTTCTTTCTCCTATGGTTTATTGAACACATATTCTTTATTTTTAAGGTAAGGAATATCAGATACTAATCTCTCTCAGTCTTCAGAAACTCACAGAAACATTCTTATATGGTATTTCAAGAGTTTTAGCAATATTCTCACACTGTGTTCTGATAGAAATGCTGTTGCAAACACAATGAGCCTTAGCCAATTGACCCAACTCATAAACTAGTACAGATTCTAAAATATATCATTGCTTTCATTTGAAATATTTTTTTATGACAGATTGGATAATTTTTGTTACATCTTCCTATGTTTGGCTTACAAAATTAGAGTGTTAATCCTGACCAGTGAAAATGGTAAACCAAGCCAATACTACAGAAATCAGGTTATATTATTTAACACCATCTCCTGATTACCAGAAGACATATATTAAGTTAACCTAAAAGCCCAGCCACAACAACTATAAATAAAACAAAACAAACATGATATGGTGAAAGAGAAAACAGGAAAAGGTAGAGGGTATAAACACATTTGTAAGGAAGGAAATGACACTTAGGGGAAGAACTATAGGAGGAAAGTTCTCACAGTGCAAACAGCACAGATAAAAAGGTATTGACGTGATAAGTTTCTTACTAATGCCAACTCCCAGACCAACACTATCTTGCAGGAGATCCTTTGAACTCTAAAAAAAAGGTGTGATAAGGTAAGAAGAGGACTCTGAATGCAAGCTTAGCAGCTGATCACCTTTTTGTAAGAGCAGCAGGCTGAAGAAATAGAAAACAAACTCATAGCCCACAGCCAGACCACAAAAGACCAAGACCAGGGACATAAAAGTAACAGAGTTGACAGGCAGGTGGTAGAAAAAGACTGTAGTGTTTCTTTTAGACTTAACCAAGTCTACTTAACAGGCAATTAGGTTAATTAATTAGAGTAATTAATTGTCTCTTGCCTGGAAAATTTTCTGCACAGTGAGAAATTGCTCAAGTTAATTCAGAGCAGTGTTATAATTCTTCAAGTTCTACAAAATCTTGGGGCTCCCCTCAAATAATTTTGTGGATGGACATTATTGTTTCATCCCTACTCTGTTCACCATAGCTACCTTTAAATCACAAACAGACATCTCTCACTACAGTAAGAGATTGGGGTTGTTTAACCTGGAGAAGAGGAGGCTGAGGGGAGACCTCATTGCTCTCTACCACTACCTGAAAGGAGGTTGTGGAGAAGAGGGAGCTGGCCTCTTCTCCACAGTGACAGGGGGCAGAACAAGAAGGAATGGCCTCAGACTCCACCAGGGGAGGATTAGGCTGGACATTAGGAAAATATTTTTCACAGAAAGGGTCACTGGGCACTGGAACAGGCTGCCCATGGTGGTTGTTTATTCACCTTCCCTGGAGGTTTTTAAGGCAAGGGTGGATGAGGTGCTAAGGGGCATAGTTTAGTGTTTGATAGGAGTGGTA
>WAAB01025548.1:15916-32976 GCA_013389865.1 Piaya cayana
CCAATGGCATGATGTTTAACACAGCCAAATGCTGGGTCCTGCACTTGGGGCACAACAACCCTATGCAGAGCTACAGACTGGGAGAAGTCTGTCTAGAAAGTTTCCTGGAGGAGAAGGACCTGACAGCTGACTGAACATGAGCCAGCAGTGTGCCCAGGTGGCCAAGAAGGCCAATGGTATCTTGGTTTGTATCAGAAACAGTGTGACCAGCAGGTCCAGGGAAGTTATTCTCCCTCTACTCGGCACTGGTGAGACCGCTCCTTGAATACTGTGCTCAGTTCTGGGCTTCTCACTACAGAAGGCTGTTGAGGCTATGGAGTGAGTCCAGAGAATAGCAACAAAGCTGGTGAAGGTGCTGGAGAACAAGCACCATATGGAGCAGCTGAAGCAAATTTGCGATGTGTAGGTCTCAATGACCAGCAAGATGTGTGGTAGATAGGCTTTGTAACAGAGTGTAATTTTATTTTTATACAGATGACAAAGTCTCATAAAATACTTTACATTTCCTGTCATACTATATGTACCTCTTCAGAAATACAAGATTAACTTTCCCATGCTTTCTTCTGAGGAATTCCTGTAATTATACCAACACCTTGCAATATCGTAGTTATCCATGCCCTTTAAAAATGCATGCAGGTCACTAACTGAGAAAATCTTCAGATAGCTACAGGATGGGTGAAAATGTTAATCTTCAAATTTGTTCCTGTTCCTTTAAAGGAAGAATTTGAGAAAAAGAGGTTCCTAATGTCTATAGTAATAGCTAATTTATTTTTTTAGTTAATATGAATATGAAGAGTGGAAATTAAATCTGGTTTAAGTGGGTTCCTAGTCCTGGCTCTTGCTCTGGATTAATTCTCCTTGATCCCCAGGTTTGTAGCAGTATACCTGAATGGCAGATCAAAGATATGAAACTTATTGTTTTCCATTAATGCTTTTTAAAAATAATTCCTGTGTTGTCTTTTTTTAAATAGAGACAATCTTGCCAGAAACAATCTTGCAGATGTCTACATGATTTGTATTCTAAAATATGTTACCTTTTTTCTCATGTAATTGAAACACGAACCAATGCTTCCCCTGAAAAGAGAAAATAATTCCAAATTTTCCAACTATTTTTTTTCTAAAACCTGCCTAGTCTCTGCATTTTTAGTCAAATGGCCCCCAATGTCTTGCACGAAGTGGATATTACAAAACTCAGAAGCAGTTGTCTACAAAAACCACAATATGCTTCCTTCACTTATCCTTATAAAAGGTCTCAAGATTTATTTTTGAGTTTAGAATAGGGAAAAGTGCAATTGAAATGCTGGAGAGAGGATTTGCACAAAATCCACCCTTTGGCACCTATTGCTTTCTTTGTATCATGGAAAAAGAATAGTGCTAGAAATCTCTTCTAAGAGTCTTCTTTCTCAAATATTATGACTATGAAAATACGAAGACCCATGAGAGTAGCTTGATTTGTCCTCTTGTTATCTGGTTCTTGGAGAACAATGTGCTCTAGGAGCAGAACGCCTTCCCAGGTCAGTCATGCAGTGGTAGTAGAAGGTTTGTAAGTCTAATTGGTCCATGTGAATGAATAGCTAATTCCAGATTCCCCCTTAAAGGGGAAAAAAGAAACCAGAAACGAAGATTCAGATAATTACAATTTTTTTCCTGCTTTCTTTCTCCAGTTTGTATTTCAGACTCCTGCTCTGGAAGAATTTAAACTAATCCACCAGGACTCTCATAGGAAGAGAGTTTGTTAGTTCTTTATGTGTCTCATCTGTTTCTTCAGTAGATACTTTCAGCCGTTTTAAAGACAGAAGATTTTCGAACTTGGAAATGAAGTTAACTGCCCAAAGTGACCTGTCTAGTCTAGGGCAAAACTGAGAAGGTGACAATGAACTTAATTATTAAACAATAACTTTGGCTCCTGTTCTACTATTCATCTACTAACATAAAATATTAGTTTTATATATATTAAGAATAAAACAGAACATTACTGTACAAACCATTTAGTTAGTAATTTCCATGCTTTCTAAGGCATCTGTAGAAGAATCCCCCTACATGTCTTGCTCTCATAAGCAATATTCATTTAGACTATGAAATTGTTATAGTGCTTTGGTGTATTGATGGATGAAAAGAACTGAGCATAAAATTCTGAAAGCTTTCACACATTGTGAATTGATTTTTCTTCTCAACGTTTCAAGATCAGCAAAGATAAATGATGACATCATAAAAAAAAGTTTAATACAAAAATGGATGGAAAAACATTAGTATTTTGTCAAAACTAGAAGCGAGGGAAAAGGAGTTGCTTGTGTAATTCTTCACGTTACAACAGCAAGTTTCTGTTGCAGTTTTATGCTGCTACAGTGCCCTCTGTCTTTTAGTGCCACTGTATACACTTAATTATCCCATGAGATATAGTGGCTTTGTTTCTTTAAAATCAGGACAGCATTGGCTGATAATTCTATTCTTTGGGGTATACTCTTTTCTAAAGATGTCATCATTTATGAGTTTTTCCTATAAACTGGGATTTATTTTATCTCTTCTTATAGAAATACATGTGCTATTAAGCCATTTTTTAAAAATTATTGGATAAATTCTGGTATTTAAGCTATCATAGCCTAAATGTATCCACTTCAGCAACTTGGAAAAACTACAGAGACTGAAATAGTTATTTCATTGAAAAAACTGCCAGGTGCTTTATTAATATAGGTAAAGGATCACTTCAGCTGATAACTGCAACAATGTGCAGTAGTGTTATTACAGTAATTATCATTTAGTAATTAATATTAATAATAAACATATATAGATAATCCAGAAAGCTTTATATTGTTTAATATACTTGAGAGAAATAACCACCCAATTAGTCCATGTCACAAACAGCATTATGAGGTTTTAGAGTTCTGGTCTCAGACATCTCATCTATAAGAGCTGGTCAATATACAGCAGAGAAATGGGATAAATCAATTATCTGGGGCAAGAACCTGTTACCAGTAGAGAAGCATCACCCTGCTATATGGGGAAAAGAAAAGGTTAGAAAAAGCAGTGTTGCAAACACCTTAAAATGGCAACATTCTAAAAATACCCATGCACTTTTCTTTTCCATAAAGTGTGAGGCTTAAATTATCTGAAAAAAAATCCCCACATGGCCCACTTTTGCCTGATGAGACTTCACTGGTGTTTCAAAATATTGTACACTGCTTTGTTTAAATCCCTGTGCTTTCATATGTAATACATACATGTGAAATACACCACATGACACTGACGATCATGCTCAATTTTTAAAGGAATTAATTCTCTGCTTCCCCCACCCTTTTTGCTCTCCCATTTCCTCAGCATTACAACATCACTCAAGAGAGCTCTAAATGATGTATGGCAAGAACAAAGTTAAGGAAATCTAGGGCACCACTACAAGACTAGACAGCCTTAATTTCTGCTGTAGCATGTAACAATGCAGAGTATTAGATATTTATACATCAGAACTGCTTATCTTGTACATTTTTAATAATAATTCTTTTGATTGTATTGTAGCATGCAATCTGGTCTTAGCAGGAAAGACACACAAAAGAAATGTTTCCAGCCCTAGATAACCTTTTTTTTTTCCTATGGATAACTGACATACATATATTAAACACAAGGAAAATAAACTCACAAAAACAAAGTGTAAAAAATACAGATACAGTATATGTTCCTTCTCCAAAACCTGGTTATAAAGGATTCTTTACAACAATTATACAGGCAGAAGAAAATAACTTAAAATTTTGGTGGTAGTATGGCTAATCTTAAACTATAATTTAGAGAATACTCTGTTTTCTGAAGCATCTATTTTTAGCATCATTAAAGGATGCTCATTTCTCAACATGGAAAACAATGGGAAAACATTCCTCTAGCAGTGTTGTTTATGATTTTTTCCCACGTGCCTTCAAAAAAGTGACAAGTCAATATTTGAAAACTACTATCATAAAAGATCAACATACAAAAATGCCCAGTGACAAGATATTTTCATTATTGTACCAACAGAACAAACAAGCTAAATAAAGTACACTAGGTCAGTTATTTGGCTGGCAAATCTCCACTATAATGACAGAGGAATTGCAATGGTGATTTAGTACTTGGTTTTCTTCTCTATGTGATAGTAAAGTACCACACATAAGAGTGTTGTGCTGAGATAGGCAGTTAGTTATCTTGGATTAGTTAGTAGATGGAGAAGCTGGTCTTCCAGGAGTTCCGGGATGCTTTTGTGCCAGTCATGGATGCTATCCAGTACTGATTTTTTTCCAGCAGATTCCAATAATTACACTCAACCTATTCAGATTACTTTGTTTCTGTCAAAGTTGACACTGTTTTAACCTTGAATACTGTGTCCAGTTCTGGGCCCCTCACCACAAGAAGGATGTTGACGCTCTGGAGAGTGTCCAGAGAAGAGCAACAAAACTGGTGAAGGGGCTCGAGAACAGGCCTTATGAGGAGCGGCTGAGAGAGCTGGGGCTGTTTAGCCTGGAGAAGAGGAGGCTGAGGGGAGACCTCATTGGTCTCTACAAATACCTGAAGGGAGGTTGTAGAGAGGAGGGAGCTGGCCTCTTCTCCCAGGTGTCAGGGGACAGGACAAGGGGGAATGGCCTCAAGCTCCGCCAGGGGAGGTTTAGGTTGGAGATTAGGAAGAAGTTTTTTACGGAAAGGGTCATTAGGCACTGGAATATGCTGCCCAGGGAGGTGGTTGATTCGCCTTCCCTGGAGGTGTTTAAGTTACGGGTGGACGGGGTCCTGAGGGACATGGTTTAGTGTTTTGTGGGAGTGGTTGGACTCGATGATCCAGTGGGTCTCTTCCAACCCGGTGATTCTGTGATTCTGTGATTCTGTGAATTTATTGCTTCATACAGCTGTGAATTCTTTCATCCCAGCAAGGTCTTGTTCAGGAATCAACATAGTGCCATACGCAGCTAGAAGCAATCAACTCTTATTCCCTCAGCAGATTTCAGTGACATGGACACTCCTGGATTGAGGCCCAATTACTTCTTTTAACATCCTCCTACACAGTGGCAAGGAAATGTCTCCCACAAATGGCCAGCACCCACCAAGCCATTTCAGTAACAGATACACACAGTTCTCATCCTGTAGCTCCTAGTTTGAGCAAAAGGTTTATTTCTTTCTTAGTGTTCTACAATGCAAGTATGAAATTGTATCACAGAATTTAAAGTTGTTTTACTGTAAAATGAACTATTTCCTGGATGCAATCTAAATATTCTTATTGGTTAAAACATCCTCAGTTGTATTCAAGAATAAAACACACAAAACCAATTAGATTGTCTTCCAGATCCCCCATAGTTTAGGGATATTGATTTAAGTCTAGTCATTCAATGCAAATTATTACTCTCAAAACTCAGGAAGGGAAAAAAAAAGTGAATATAGTCATTTCAGAAGCTGACAATGCTTGCACCTGAATTCAAGAATATCAGTGTCCGTATTACTAATGTATACTAATGTATATGGAAAGATCGTTAATACAATGTATTTCCATCATCCTTACCATGATTTTAACATTTTCAAGGGAACTATAAGATTCTATTTCTATTTGCCTATATAGAGTTTCCAGGTCAGAAGGGTCATGCTGAATAGTCCGTTTTAAATGTTGAAGTTACACCCAAAATATTCTCCTCTGCCTATATTTTCTTTCTTGTGAATACGACTGGGCAAAGAAAAGATGAACTAAGATGTGGCAAACTGTTTCAAGTTGTTATGTAGCATATATATACTTCCAGGTACTGACAGTAGCTTTACTCAAATTAGAAACATATTGGGTTAAAAAGTGTCTAAACTTTACTTGAGAACCCAACAGAATAAGTCCTTTCAAGATACATTCAAAAATTTACGAATTTATCAATATCCCCTGAAACTGAGAACCTTTTAAAACAAGACATTTTAACTGCTATAACAAATTAAGATATTTTAGTTAGCTAATACTAAACAAAATCACAATTTTACTGGAATACATACGAAAAAATGCTGAAATAAAGATTGTTTGCAGCACAGCTTACTGTAATGTCCGCTTAACAAAAGTACTGCAACAGCATTGTCTTAAGATAATCCTGCTCATTCAGCTGCAATAACAGAGAAGCAGGCCAAGTATCTGTGACAAAAAGGAAAACTTCAAAGTCATTCACATTTTTCTTACTATATGTGCTGCTCTATCCACTTTGAAGTAAGACCAAACACCCTCCTTTTTTCCTCTATGAAAAGGATCTTCTAGTTGCTGACACCCCCTTCCCCCTCACTTTACATGAATGTAAAACAACATTTTCTATCATAGTCAAAATGAAAATGCAATTTACTTGAAGCTCATGTTAGACTTCCATCTCTTTAATGACATAAATATACTTTTTAAATTATAAAGACCTTTTAAAGGTAAGTGTTCAAGCCTGATCTCAAGAAAAATCCATGGTTAACTCTCTGGTTTCCTGTGTTATTAAAAGGAAAGGCTGTATTTTTTTCTCAGACTAGATGAACTGTCAAATATCTGAATTTAAATGGAGAATCTTCAAAACTGTTTATGCAATAGAGCTCAGACTTCCTTGAGTGCCAGGAAACAGAAGTACTTCATTCTATGTAGTTCATTCGTGCTGTTGCTCTTGGATATGAGGCAAAGTAAAAATCAGAATTGCACAGGAAGGAAGGCTGAGAGGCATATAAATACAAACTCTGAATGAGTTATCTGAAAGGCTCATCAAAGGTCTCCAAGTGTAACTAGTTGTCAAAATCTTAAATTACAAATAAAATAAAAATAATAATCATAATGAAGTCTTACAGAATTTGAATAGTCAAGATAAAGGAAAAGCTGGTTTTGCATAATACCACATGCTTCCATCTTGACAATTCAGTTAATTGTTCCTTATTTTTTATCTTTCAGGTATGAGACATTCCTAGAAAGTCAGAGCACTAAGGTCTCATTTAACTAAGCTAAATTCAGTGACATATAACACAATGAACAGTTCCATAATTGTTTATGTCCTTAATAAATTTTATTAATATAGTGAAAACTGTAAGTATGGTTACACATTCAAATTCTTATCAACAATACAGAATGAATCCTGAACTGGATGAGGTTATTCACCTTGCAGACCATTTTAAGTTGCAAAGGTCTAACACAGTTACAGTCTTGGTATTCAATTGCAGGTAATAACAAGTATAAAGACTGATTGCACTGGGCTGAGAACAGCATGGTGCAAGTGACAAAAAGATAAATACTTAGATGAAACTGAGCCTTTTGTGTCTTTCAAGGAGAGGTGCAACTGTACATCATAGAAGATGAATGAAGTAAGAGATTTCAATAGAGAGCATAAAATGGTCAAATTGATAAGGAAGGAATGGGATTTTAGTTACTAATTTATCTTTATCTTGTATTTGTATATAAGAACAATACCATCACCATACAGTGGCCATAGGGGAACAATATTTTGCACTCCAATAAATTTTGGAATTTTATGTTCCAAAAGTCAAAGTTTCAATCTAAATATTCTGTAAAGGGTTTTTGTTAGGGGGGGGTGTGTGTGTTTGTTTGTTTGTTTGATTGATTGATTGATTGATTGATTGATTTTTATCTAACAGGGGCTATTCTGAAGGTCAGATATCTGGAATAAGAAAGCAGGAAAAAATAGATATCAGAGAAATGTCAGTGTCGTTCTGTTATTAAATGTTCCACTTCCACTTTGTCCTTCTAGTGATGTTCCATTTAAAATGTTTTATTTGTTGCTAACTGAAAGAATAAAGCCCAATGAGGTTAAAATATGCTTTTTTCCTCATTTTTCAAAGAAAATTAAGTAATTGATCAACTACAAAAAGCTTTCAGTTTGTCCAACAAGAACAAAATGTGCAATTTTACAGCTTTATTATTCACCAATTCAAAATCTATTCTGACATCAGACTGTACTCAAAACTTATTGGGAGTTATGAATTGCATAATAATTAGTTTGTGTGTGCATATATATATAAAATAAGTCAATTTCTACCAGCAATTGACCATACAGTTCAGTGGAAGAATCTTGTGCTTAACAAGATGACTAACAGGGAAGAAAAGGGAAAGAAAACAACAATAGATGCATGAAAGAAAAAAGGCCTTTAGTGAAATAGTATAGATACACTGCAGTAGTCTGTTCCAGATGTTGTTTTCATGTCTGCTGTTTTGTTTTTGTTGGATTCAAGTTTTATTTTTCTTTCCTTTAAAATATTTCCTTATCCCCTTTTCCAATGAATCTCATTACTAAAGTCCTTGAGGAAGCATAGTTTGTGTCAAGGTCATTGACTATCAAGCAGGAATGGAGAAGAGACAAAGGTGAAAAGATCTTTATGTGTCAGTCAGGTCAGACCCTTTGTGGAAGTGCAGGATTATAAACATTTGCAAAGGAACTAACAGACCTGTGTGGTCTGTTACTGTCACACAAGAACAATTCACTTGGTGCCTGAACTTAGTCAAGGTTTCTTTCTTTTTTCCTCTATGATTCTCACAGTATTAATTTTAACTATCTGGATAAATATTTACTTTGCTTTTAAGGAGTATGGGAATCTTAAAAAGGTCTGTCTCTTTTTGTCCTAGCAAGTTTCAGTTTCTGCACTGAACTGAATTAGCTCACTGTATGTTAGTGCTCCACATAGTTGGTATTCATGATGATATTTATTGATCCAGCTTTTGTTTGACCTTCTCATATGCTGTGCATGTTTTGTTAGTAAAAGTAATTTTATTTCATGCTTTGGAACATGCACTTTGCTCAGTATAACTAACTCTTTTTTTCTACATCATTGTGCTGTTACTAAAATTTGATTCTAAACCCACCTCTCTCCCTTTCCTTAGACATTTCTCAATCCTACCAGTGCAAAAAATCTTTCATGCTTTTACTCTATGCAGTTCTTTGTTACATTCTTTTATACAGAAATTAAAAAAAAACAACCTGTATATTTTATTCATAAATATAAACATACAGTTACATATTTCATACGTATGTTTACACATGAACACATATACACTAATTCTGAAGCACTGATTTATTCAGGCATAATTATTTTCTACTTCTTCATCCATTCCAGAGTGTGACTCACCAAAGAGAAGAGAGGAGTAAGGAACAAAGGACTTTCACCAGAGATAAATAGAGAGAGTTGTAAATTAAAACTACAAACCCCCTTCAGGCACCTAGGGCTATTATTAGTAACCAGAGCACATATAGCCACTAATTACAGCCATATGGTTTTCTCTGAATCATACAGGTACACTGTGAATTACAACAGTATATAAAGTCCAAGCAAGTCCAAGACAGCTGTAATACAGTATTGTGAGTCTACTTTTTGGGATCTGTTCTCTCACATGCATCCCATTGCTTTAGTTGGCCTGTGAAGTGGAAAAATAACAGTGCATATTAGTCTCTTGATTCACCCTGACAGAACACTATTGCCTTTTGCTCCCAATTCATCTGTTGCCACTGTAGTATGTTTCATGCTGTAACTTTGCAATACCCCAAAAGTCTGTGACTGGTTGAAATTGGCCCAATGCCAGTTTCAACAAGAGGCCCGGGACAGAGGCCCCAAGACCCTGGGAAAAAAGAAAAAAAACCACTAACTCAAACTCCATTAGGACTAAAGCAGTTTATATATATAGAGAGAGAGGACGGAAAAAAAGAAAAACAACAAGTTCTCACTTCCCTCTTATCTGGCAGGTCTGTGCCTCGGCCCACTCCCACAGCAGAGCGACCGCAGAGAGTTTCTCTGCCCTCCAGTCCTCCCAGAAGAAGGAATGCCCCACTGACTTCTGACTTCCCTCTTTATACCTTTGCTTACGTAAAGAAATAAGATGGAATTCTTCCTTAGTTATGACCTTAGTTAAGAGGAAGGTAAACTAAAACCACTACACAGTCATATGGTGTCCTAGGACAAAATTCTACAGTACTTTCATCAGCTTTATTTTAAAGATATGTATTGAAGTTTGATTGAGAAAACCAATGAATTTAGTAAGCCAGATCCCAAGACTATTCTTCCCTCAAAATAGGCCCTGGGCAAGATCCTGATTCACACTGCTACCTGGGAAGAGATAAAAGTCATAGTGGTATTCTCTTCCTACACCTTTCCTCCCATGAGGATTAGACAAAATTGCAGATTCTGCATTGGGCAGAATCTCAAACATGAGCTCAGTTCTGGATTTTGATTTGATGACACACAATAACTCACTGACTTGGGCTGGATTCTTAGATTCTTCATTGACCTTTACTTTGGCCTTGGTTAAATAATTAATAACTTGGTATTCTTCATCCCTTCTACTTTATATGGGAAAGTACCTTCTACTTTATATGGGAAGGTATTTTGAGGAGGAAATAAATCCAAGGCACTATCCGTGCACTTTGTACATTTAGGTTGCTATGCATGTGTCTACAATTCTTTCTTCAGCAGGACATTGACAGGCCATAGAAAACGCTATGATGCCGTGAGCAGTCATATACTCTCAACCAAAACGATCTCTTCTGTTGCCCTTTGCTGTTGTCCACTCAGGACTCTCATCTGTCTACTCAACAGCCTTGAGAACAGAACACTTTTTATTTCAGTTCATGGAGGAATGTAATCCTAAACTGATTGTGTGAAAAATGATGAATGTGAAGCAAGCACAGAGAAATACTTCTTCTTGTAAGTTCAAGTAGAAGAGGAAAATTACCAGCAGGTACAATGAATTCTGCTACTGCTTGAGGTTTCAGGCAGAAGTGAGTAGTCTATTAACATACTGGCAGAGTCATCAGTCCCGTAAGAAAAGTTACTAAGGAAAATTGCTGAAAATAAGCCAATGTCAACTCTAAAATGCCATACCTTTTATTTCTTACTCTTTTTTGGAAGGGAGGTAAAGTTGAGGCTTTTTATTTGTTTATTTATGTTGTATTAATTTTTATTTCTTATTTACTGCAGTATGCAGCCCGTAGGTGATCTAAAGAGATTCGTAAGGCCTTGGAACAACTAGTGAGGGAATCTGTGGCCCAGGTGATGTTTTCATCCCTCCTTCCAGATACATGCAGTGACACTGGAAAGATCAGATAGGTCCAGCCTATTAATACAATGGCTCCATTGTTGGTGTCGCTCATGACCACTTGAGGAACCTTAACTTATATAAGTCCATGTGAAGTGATCATATGCATTACAGAGTCCTGGGGGAATTGGCTGATGGGGTGGCCAAGAGACTCTCTATGACACTTGAGAAATCACAGCAGTCAGGAGAAATCCCTGGTGACTGGAAGAAGGGTAATGTTGTGCCCATTTTTTAAAAGAGTAGAAAAGGTGACTGTGGGAATTATTGACCTGTCAGCCTCACCTCTGTACCCGGGAATAACATGGAAGAGATCCTTCTAGAAGCTATGCTAAAGCATGTGGAGGACATGGAGGTGATTAGAGGCAGCCAACATGGCTTTACCAAGGGCAAGTCAAGTATGGCAAACCTAGTGGCTTTCTATGATAGGGTAATCACAGCAGTGGGCACAGGAAACCAGATGGATGTGATCTATCTGGATTTCTGTTTAGCCTTTGACATGGTCCCCCACAACAACCTTCTCTCTAAATTGGAGAGAGATGGATTTAATGGGTGGACTGTTTGGTAGATAAGAAACTACTTGGATGATTAGGGTTCAGAGAGGAGTGTTCAACAGCTTAATGTCCAGTTGGAGATCTGTGACAAACAGTGCTCCTCGGGAATCCGTATTGGGACAAGTGCTGTTTAACATCTTCATCAGTGATATAGGCAATGAAATCGAGTGCACCCCTAGCAAGTCTGCAGATGAAACCAAGCTGAGTGGTGCAATTGTCACAGCAGAAGGATGAGATGTCATACAGGGAGACCTGGACAAGCTGGAGAAGTGAGACTGTTTGAAATGCAAGGTCCTACATGTGGGTTGGGGTAATCCATGGTTTCAGTACAGGGTGGAAGATGGTGTGTTTGAGAGAAGCCCTGCAGAGAAGGAGATGAGAGTGCTGACTGATGAGATGCTTGATGTGAACCAACAGTGCATGCCTGCAGCCCAGAATGTCAACAGTATCCTGGACTGCCTCAAAAGAAACGTTACCAGCAAGTTGAGGGAGGTGATTCTGCCCTTGTATTCTGCTCTTGTGAGACCCCACCTGGAGTATTTTGTCCAGTTCTGGAATCCTCAACATAAGAAGGATAAGGAACTTTAGGAATGGGTCCAGAAGAGGGTTATAAAGATGATCAGAGGGCTGGAGCACTTTCCATATGAGGACAGCCTGAGAGAGTTGGACTTGTTCAGCCTGGAGAAGTCTCTGAGGAGATCTTATAGTGACCTTCCAGTACTTGAGGGGGCATATAGGAAAGCTGGGAAGGGATATTTTACAGGGGCATGTAGGATGAGGAGGAATGGTAGTAAATTGGAGAGGGGAAGATTTAGATTTGACATGAGGAAGAAATCCTTCACAATGAGGATGGTGAGACTGGAACAGGTTGCCCGGGGAAGTTGTGGATGTCCCCCACACTGGAATTGTTCAAGTCCACATTGGGTGGGGCCCTGAGCAGCCTTGACTAGTGGGAGGTGTCCCTGTCCGTGGCAAAGGGATTCGAACTATGTGATCTTTAAGTTCCCTTCCTGCCTAAATCATTCCATGGCTTTCTGATTCTATGATTTAGTGCTTTAAAACTGAAAGAATTCAATCCAGTTGAATACTGCAGTCTTCTTACAAGCAATTTACTTCCCTGCACAGAGCTAAGGGAAAGATAGAATCAGAGAACTATTATTCTGTCTCTGTTACAAAAATATCTGGCACAGAAACTGTGATGCAAGATATACAGATGGAAGATTCACCCAGTATTCTCTGTTACTGGAAGCTAGAATGCTTGGTTTTCACAAATATCTTATTTAACGGAAAGACAGCAAACCTCTGTTCAGCTTGGTGCACAGTCTAGCAAGGCATACAGATAAAACTGCTCACAATCCCAGTAGGGAACAAATGAAAGCTCTTTCCCTACTGTGAGTGTACTCTGAAACACCTTATTCAGGTGTGCAGTTTGCAAAAAGCAAGATTGTTATTTGCAACCAAAGCAAATAGGCAGAGCACAGGAACAAGCACAAAGCCACCGATAACATAATAAAAAAGAACTTATTTCTTTTATTTCATGATACAGGACAACTCTGAAACAGCATCCAAGGAGAGGAAATTCAAACTGGAATACAAGCACCATGGAGCTTGGTCCTTGCTCACAATCCAGGGCAATTCTGAAACAGTGCGCAGGTGGAGGAAAGTGGGAATGCCAACACCTTGGAGCTCATTTTTTGCTATAAACGGTTTATATGCAGCCTACAACTATGCCTGTACTTGTCAGAGGGAAGCAGAATAGTTTTACTCTGTGCTTTGATCTTTCTCTCCACGGGGTAGGAATCTCAAGCATGTCTTCTAGGATGGTCTGTTACCCAAACACAAAATGTTCCAGTTGGTTAACAGCCAAGAGTAGGCAATGATCACATGATTTATGTGTTTTTCTTTATCCCAGGTGATAAACCTGAGCATGTTTACAGCTCCTCCTCACTGATCTGTTATAGTCCCACAAAAAAAACCCCCCAAAACAACAAAAAAACCCAAAAAACCCCACAAAATAACAATCTCACCCCACCCCCTCACTCCCCTACTCCCCAAGTTTGATTAACTAGCCAGGAAGTTTCCAGCAGTTTTTATTTCAGTGTCCACCCTGCCTTCTCTCAATTTTCTGTTTTGCCTTGTCATCTCATTGTTAAAACTTGAAACCAGATCATCAAATATTTTTATTCTCATCTTCAGTACTACATTCAGAAGAGAGCTGACTGTAAGTTTCTAGAACAATGAAAGAGAAACTGGATGAGAAGGATACCTGTGACTCTGAGGAAGAATTTTGTCACTTAAAAAACCCCAAACCAACAAAACCCAAATTGATTTCCAAACAATTTGCTTTGACTCTGCTGGAACAGGATTATTACAAAATAGGAGAAATCAATTTTCTGAAGTGACTTTTCTGAGAAAGAGACTGTGATGAAGTCATACACAGATATTTTATTTCTCCTTTTCTGCTTATAACATGCTGAAAGTATGTAGCTCCTGAAACAGGTATAAATCAGCACCAATGCCTCTTTTCTCTTTCTCCAATGTAAGTATCAAGTTTCCTGAACCTTTTTCCTAATTTTTTTAAGCATATGGAGTTTAATCTCTTTTATATACATTGTCATCTTCCCTAGTCATGTGGGATACAAGCTTTTAACTATAAAGATACTTCACTCACAGAAGATAGAATATCCCTTGCTTATAAAAACAGTAAAGAAAACTGTAGAAATATAATCTTGTTAAGTCAGTATGTCTTGAAGATTGCAGTAGGTCTAACCATGCAGATAGACTAACAATTTTTCAAATACATATTAACTTATTCCTCTCTTTTGATATTGCTATGAGATAACTACTGCACCTAGAAGCACCACTATTTGCAGTGCAAGGTAGGAAATTATGTTGCTTTAACAATATCTTTTTAGTTGATTTGGTTCCACATAATCTGATTTTTATACAATATGCATAAATTGTAGCACCTCATCAATGTCTCATTATTTTTTCTCTAAACAGTGCAATAATAGTGATGGATTTCTGAAGACCCGTAAATGAAGACCTACCCTTGAAAGTGATTAAAGATTCTCTGTAAAATGTGTGCATGCACACACTAAATACTGTTGTTGTAAACTCAAACAGTGCTTCAAAACAGAATGTTCAGCTGGAAGGGAACATGCTACAATTGCAGCAACAGTGTGCAATACAATACTGTACCTTACAGATTTTTGTTAACACCAAGTATACATTAATATGAACTTTAGAGCAGAATCTTCTTTGGAGTGACATTGAGAGGTAACTAAGTATAAAATAATTCTCAATTAATTTGGTGCAACTCTGCAATCATGTATGTTGAATTTCATAAATATTTTTGAACTTGTGTTCCAATGAATTATACTACTCTAAGTAACTATGGTTACAACATACAACCCAAAAATGACAAGACTTATAAGTCATTATGTACACCTTGATTTTCACTCTGAGTTGAATGTTTTGAAGTGCTATACTCACAACCTCAGTAGCAACAGCAGTATTTGTTTAAATGTTTTGATTAAAATAATGACAGGATTTATTTTGAAAGTTGTGAAATGCTTTCTCTACTACTTCACATATAATAATTTAATAATGAGCCAAAACTTTGTAAGAGATAATGATTGTGAACACAGCTTCTCTTTTGTTTTAATACTGTCACAAACAAGGTGGAGTTGAAGGACTCATACTATGTCAGTCCTGCAGGAAATGAAGCATCCAACAGTTAGAAACCTGAACAGTGTAAAGATACAAAAATAATACTGAAGACATTTAAGGAGTACTTCTTTTGAGTCCCAATGGTACTCTTCTGCATAAGCACAAACTGGACTGAGAAAGACAGCAAGTGGATAAATACAGTCTTTTCAAAAAGACCATAAGATGGACACAGAAAGCTTGATCTTTACAAGCCCTTGCATAAGTTGCAAATCATGTTCTTATACAAAATTAATACGCTTTAGTAAATTACAGATTAAACAAATATACCTGAAAGCCAAGCTTCTTTTGATTTCCATTCACAGGGATCTGTACTATTATGGAGTTTAAAAAAAATGAAAAATGTATAAAAAGTTTTGTTTAAATTATAGATACTGTTCCAGAAGATAATGAGTCATGCAATAACAGGAGAAGAGCTTTGTCCCCCATCCTTCTTATTCTAAGGATTCTGTATTTTGTTTTCTGGTTTATTTGATAAGACAGTGCTGACCTTGAAAATCAAGGTGTCAGTTTCTGAAACAGCAGGCTTGTTATTTTTTTTTTTAAAAGTACACTGTGGCAATGTTACGCAGGAGATCCTCTGTAGTTATGTATATATAAAACTCTAGAATTCAATCTGAAATAAGAAAAAACTTCAAAATACCACTACCTTATTATTACGTTTGGATCTTTCATGCCAACCTCATTATTGCCATTATTAGTTTCAAAGAAACATGTTTATTTCAAAGATATTTGAAGAACAGAGAAAAATAGTGTCTGAATTTTATAAAGTGTCACAAATTTCAGGTGATTATACATGATTACACTTTTGATTAATCTTGTAATTGTGGAAGATACACAACTGGAGAGTGGTATGTTTTAAATATATATATATATCAGTATTAGGATTCAGTAACATTTTATATGGAATGGGAGAAAATATTTCTATAGGGAGTCTTTGAAGTGTGTGACTAGAATTACTATGAAAAAATCAATTGGATAAGTTACTTTTATCAAGAATCACCCACCCTCATCCTTCACTTTGTCCATTATTTTGTGATTTGGAGAGTTCTATTGCATTCCAATAATCAATTATATAAAGTAATTATTAAAATAAGGGACTTCATTATTGAACTTTAAAGTCACTTTGTATGAAACCTAAATTTCAGGCAGAAGAGTAAGTTTGAAATTATTCATACTGGTATTTTTTTTCAGAATTGTTAGGATTGTAAGATAACAGGGAGCAAGTACTTAACAACACAGCTGCTGAGGCACGATACACCCACTCACATCCTACAGAAAGAATTTTTTTTTTATTTCCTCCTCCTGTCTCTCTTTAATTTGTTCTAAAAAGCAATTAGTTCAAATTAGTCATCATGAGATTTGTTAACATATTTAAGCCAAAACCTAAAAAAATTTCC
Organism: Piaya cayana; assembly: GCA_013389865.1. Taxonomy (NCBI): domain Eukaryota; kingdom Metazoa; phylum Chordata; class Aves; order Cuculiformes; family Coccyzidae; genus Piaya; species Piaya cayana. The sequence continues at coordinate 32,623 of WAAB01025548.1, forward strand.
AAAACCATAAGGGTTGTATAGAAATAAAATATTGAATATTTTGTACCAGTTCCAGTGTGATAGATTTGAACATTACAGGCTTAAAGACAACACTTGGGACTCGCTTGTAGAAGTGCATAGCTTGAACTTCAGGCAGGCTATTACTTTTTTCCACTGGGAATGAATAAATTTCTGTAGTCAAAGATTCAATAAAGAACCCCCTGAGGCCACCTATGGCATATTTACAAGTAGGTATAAGGAAAGAAAGGAAAAGAAAGGAAAAGAAAGGAAAAGAGAGGAAAGGAAAGGAAAAGAGAGGAAAGGAAAGGAAAAGAGAGGAAAGGAAAGGAAAAGAGAGGAAAGGAAAGGAAAAGA